>WBMY01000943.1:500613-591027 GCA_013397315.1 Donacobius atricapilla
AAAAAGGCCAGGAAATGGCATGAGGAAGAGGGAAATCCTACTTTTCCCAATGTGAAAATTTATAGAATGCTAAACTGATAGTACAGATGTCCCAAAAAGAGGGAACACTTACCTAAAAAGCTGGGCATAACTTTACTGAGGTACTTTTAGCTATAGACTTAGATATCAAATCTGAGGCAGTCATATTTAACAGCAGCTTCTGCTTTTAAATGTGCCATGTTTTAGTGAAATAATAAAATAAATCGATGGGCTTTAAAGTTCCACAGATCAACAGATAAGACATGGATACATTTTATGTCTCGTGTGACATTTTGAGGGAGGAATAAAACCCCTTATGTTCGCACAGTTCTCTTTTGAATCATTGAAACATATGGTAGCTGATTTATGGCAGTTTATCAGAAGATTTGTATATACATAGATACAAACTAAATATGCATGTAAAACTGTAGCTGGCTCTTTTGCACACTAGCTGAATTTATCTCAGGGTGGATCTGCAATTTCCAGAGAGTGAATTATAGTCTGAATTCTGAGTGACAGAACTCACTGCATTGGTTATCCAAAGATAATGTATTTTAATCTCAGCATCTCTCCAGGGTGGTGCAAATTAAAAAAAAAAAAAAAAGAAAAAGAAAAAGAAAATAAAAATAAAAGACAACACATGCTCACACACAAAACCCCTGAAGCCAGTTTGATGAATTTCTATGATCTTATCTCTGCAGAGCGTATTCTTTTAGGCAGGGTAGAGGTTTTTTTGCTTCAGCAGATAATATGGGAATTCAATCATTGTTTTCCAAAGTACATATTATTTGCAATAGTGTGGTCTGGGCGATTGCCTTTCTCAAAGAGTAGGACAATATTTCAGCTAACAGGGTGGAAATCAACAGCAAAAGATTAAAGATCAAAAGATGAACAAGTGCAGGTGACCCAGAGGAGAAAGTGACAGTGAGAGCTACCTTTAAGTGATAGCAGGTGCTCCCAAAGCCGGGGAGGAGGAGAGCAGAGAGACGCTTCAATTAACTCATCGCTGTGCTCCCCACAGACCCGGCTTTGTTCTTGCCTTTGAAGGAGCCCTTCCTTTCTTCTGATGGTTTGCAACTCCCTGCCAATTTCTTGTTGCCCCTTGATCCCATATTCCAGCCGAGCCCTGGTCAGTCTATTTTCCTGCTTGGTGACTTTGCTAACTACATCCTGGCTGAAAATCAGTTTAGCTTCCCGAGTTTCACAGAATAGTTCTATGCCTGCCACCATCGCTGCCAGGGCTCACATACCTCTGATAGCAATGCCAAGGTGCTTTGTTGCACCCCTTACCTCAATATCTTAGCTCTCCAAAAATGCTAGGGTGCGATCATCAGATTATCATCATCATCAATCATCATCAAATAAACAAACTACCAGCTAGAATTTATTAGGAAGAAAAGAGAACTAAATGATTTGCAGCCACATGCTGAGTACTGCATACATTTTGATTCTGCTAATCCCGAAAAGGAGAGAGAAAGGCTGGAAAAGGCAGCAGATAGCCAGATGTGTGGTGAAGGAATAGCTGCACAGACTAGGATGCTACGGTTCTGAGAAGTTTTGGTCTAGGTAGGACATAATTAGAGATTACAAAACAAGGGATGCCATGCACCGGGCAACTAGAGAGGAACTGCTCTGTGCTTCTCCCAGCTGGGGAGCTGCGGTGAGATTAACAGGTTTGAAAAATGAAGAAAAAAATTTAATTGCCAATGTGCATTTAAGCAGAGAAACTCCTCCTTGCAATACATTGTGGATGCTGAAATAAGCTGAATTTCTTGGTGCTTACCCTCTCTAGGAGTTTGCATAGAGATAATTTCTGGGCATCTGCTGGTGCACAGGAGATTGTTAAGATGTACTAAGGTCATTATATACCTGAGTATGCAGAGAGGGAGAGAGGGCAGAGAGGGAGAGAAGAGGGAGAAAGAGGGAAGGAAAGGGGATTTTGGCCACAGGCATGTTTTCATGGAAACAAATGGTTATCACAGTCTTGACAGATTTACTCACTTTTGGGGCTGGAATGAGCAATTACCTTGACAAATTGTGCTTGGCAAACTGAAGTAAGCAGGCACCTCTGCCAGACTGTTCCTACCATGGCATTGTTCTGCACTCCAGCACCCCAATCTCACTGGCTGTCCTTTACTGTCACTGAGTTACTGTCACTCCTGTCTGGGAAAGTAAAAATATGCCAGTATTGATCCTGTATGTGCTCATAATACTTCACATTACCGAAGACCACAGAAAATTTTAACCCTTAATTAAATGGCATTTGGTGTGAGTTTGGGGGTCAAAAATTACCTCAGTTACAAGCACCTTTTCCCAGAATTTAGCCCCTCTCTGCTGTGCTGTCTGGGAGCAGAACAGGATTCCCAATATGACCCGTTTTTGTGGGGTTCAGCCAAGGTTCTACCTGTGAGCACGTCTCTGACTGTGATGGCAGAGATTTTGTCTGGACTGAAATTGTGGATTATTTTTCAGGATGCAGAAAAAAAAAATCCTCATGCATGCCATACATTCGATTCAGTTGCAAAAGTTGAGAATAAGCATATTTATTCTAAAATGATGACAATTTTTCTGCAGTCTGGGGATCTGGGAAAAAAAAAAAAAAAAAAAAAATAAAGGAAATATTCATGTCCAGGACATCCCCTCTGTCACTTCAGGTGACAGGTAAGTATCTTGGCTCTTGTTCCAGTTCCTTCTGTAAATGGATAACAATCCCTGAAAGAATTTCCTTGAGCTTCTACCTGGGAGGCTGCTTTTCTTTCCTGAGCCATGCAAAGCAGAGAGAAAGAAAACTCCAGGCTGGGGTGTCTACCAAAGTTGAAGAACCGGGGATAAATCTCTGGCTCTATGTAACATCCGGTGGAAAATAAACTGGGGTGAGGCAGGGGATAAGAGTGACAGGTTTTGACAGCCCTTTCCAGGCTTAAGCTCTACAAACTCAGCCTAGATGCAATTCCTTTAGAAATGCAAAGGCAGAAATCCTCCACATCAAGTCCAGTAGCAGAGTGATAGGGTTGTCAGTGTACTCTGAGCCTCAGCTAAAACCAGATGCAAAGTAAATATCTTGGGCAAGATATATATATATATACACATCTCTACAGCAGTAGAAGTGTGTATTTTTCTTCTAGGAGAAGCCACTTGGATGATTTTTTTTCCCAAGATAAATCCACACTTACTATGCCAAGGACAGTAACATAAAATATATCTTCTTTTTCCAGCCACAAGAGAGAAGCACCTGTGAGCAGAAACCCGCAAATACCAGCTGGCTTAGCACCCTCTTTAACTTCTGGGATTTTATGACCAAAACAAGATTCATGGTTTCCTATTCCCAGTTAGCTTTACTGAAGTAGAAGTGAAAGGTTGATGTTTCCAATAGATGGCACTGACACCCATTGCACATCAATGATGCAGAAATGGAGGCCATGAAAAAATTTTGAAGGGCTGAAAGGAAATAAGGCTGTAGCTTAAAAAAGGGGTAAAGTGTAGCCACAGAAAGCACACAGAAATAAAAATCAGTCTGTATTTTTCTCTGCAAATTATGAACTGATGCAATGACACCACAGGAATTTTGATGTCCCTCCGGCCTTCAGGCATTTTAGTTCTATTCCTGTCGTTTTGTCTTTGTACACCTGTAATAGAAGTTGTGTAGAAATGTTTTGCTGACACCATGTGCAAGGAGAAAAGGGTAGGAGGAGAGTCACACTCACTGCCTGTTCTCTTATGTTACTGTCTCCCACACATCCCAAAATGCGATTTTATGACACAAATTCCAAATTGAAAGTCTGTAACTGGTGTATGATATAAAAATTCACTGACTAAAAATAAAGACAAGTCAATCAAATTATGATTGGTGGGCGTTTTTTGTGGGTCTTTAGGGGGTGTATGTTTCTTTTGTTTGTTTTTTCTTCCAAAATTCTTCTAGCTGGGATCTTTCTCTAAAGAACATTTCCACCATATCTTGTCTGACCCAATATTAATTTACTTAAATTTTATGGACATAAGATAGCATTGACTGCTAGCTCCTCTAAAAGTCTCCAAGCACTAAAAGCAGGCTGAAGGAGGAGAAGTAGGGTAACTACTAGGATTTGGATTACAAAAACACCTCCTTGGGAGGTGAATCAGGAATCGCATTCTCATTTGTGTGAGAGGACAAATGCTGGTGTGGCACGTCTTTGGCACCTGAGGTAGTTTGTAAGGTGCAGAGTTTCTCTCCTGCTCAGAGGTCTCCCTCATTGCCTTGAGACCAGTCCTCGTTTGCTTCTGGTGGTTGTGCTGGACACAGCTCTCTTTGAGTGTCACAAGCCCTTGGAGTCACTGCTCCCAACACCTCACGCTGGGAGAAAGGTTCTGGAGAACTTCACCTCTGCTGGACATAACTAAAATCCAGCAATTTCCACATCAACACAAGCTCCTCCTTAGGAAAGAAAAAACACAACACGCAGAAGAAATGCAGCACTGCCAAGACCCTGGGTATTTGAATATTTACCAGCTTGGAGACACAGTGAAGTTCCTGTAAATTTCTGATACCCCAAATTGCAGCACTGACCTCACATGGCAAAAAATTGCTCCTGCAGCACGGCTCAGGTAACTGCTCTCTCTCTGTTTTCCTTCCAGCCCTGCAGTACATCCCCCCTCATAACTCAGCAGCAGCAGGTGAATTCACAGCCTTGCACTGACAACAGCCCAGAAGCAGAGGCTCACATCCAGCAATGTGAAGAACAAAACATGCCACTGGTATTTATTAACATAGCCTTGTAAATCAAACCAGCCTGCCTGTCTGGTGTCTTGTCCAGAAATTATTGCCTCATTCATCTCAGCCATATTAAGCAGGCCACATTTATCAAGGTTGCATAAAAAGAGATGTATAAAGACCATTCCTGGACAATAGTTACATGCAGGTATCATGCCCGCAGCAACTGCCTGTTTTGCGGGGATGCACAAGCTGTTTGACATTGCCACGTTGTAGAAAGAGAGGGAAAGGGTGCTCATCTGAGTGTAAGTGTACAGGCAGGGAAACAAAGAACTCAGAGGTGAAACTCAGAGAAACTTCAAAACTTAACCACACAGGCTGAAACACATTAAACTCAATGACCTTCTTGTATTTGTGTGAATATTTTGGTGAAGATTTTGTGCAACTACATCAGGTAACAGCAATATCCTCCCTATCCTTGCAGTATCTTACTGGGAACAGGGAGTTGTACCATATGGATGTTTGTATATATATCTTTGTATTCTGCCATTCACTCATTTGCTAAAGCTGTCATCACCAATGCTTTGATTTGGATAAATTTCCAGCAGGACAGAGGCTGCATTTCAGTGGAGCCAGTTGCCAAGCACTTTCCCACTCCCGGCTGCTTGATGTCCAGATGCCTCAGGAGTCTTCTCATGTCCTTGAATGAAGACATGGACATTTTGTTCCACTGACAACTTTGTCAAAGTCAGTAGGTCCAGGGCAATTATTTGAAGCTATCTCTTCCCTTTTACCATTCAGGGGTTATCTTCCAATTCAAATGCAAGCAAAGGTTAAATGGTCCACATTAAGTGCATAAAGTGGAGTTATGTTTCTTTTCCTGTGATTGCTATAAGGTCTAGTACATAGCTGGACTCTGCCAGAGTAGTATATTCTTGTTCTGGGCAGTTCACAGGTGCCCTGGTAGTCCCTGCCTCTGAGAGTTTCCACACTGAGAGACAATCTTTTATTCAAAGAATTTATAGTCTAATCAGAAAAAAACAGGAAGGCTGGGAAAATGGGGGTAGCAGCTTGCTGTGGACACATATCAGTAGAGATTCTTCACAGAGAAAGTCTGTCAAACTGTTTAAATTGTTTTAAGTTAAAAAAAAAAAGATATGAAATGGACACTTTAGTTGTACAGGAGGCAGTGAAATTGCCTCTGGGAAAATTTTCCTATTTTGTTTAGATATCACTATGAAAAACACAGTGTAAAACGTCTCATTTCCAAGATGGTCAAAATCACACATGTAAGAAGACATGCTAATGAGTATTTTTAAATATAATATTTTGGAAAGTTTCCCTTTAGAATTGTAGAGTATTTTTACTTGTTCTTTTTTTTTTACTCACTTTACCATCTGTAACCCTACTTTGACCTAGTCACAACCGATATGTTTTGGATGACAGAATAAATGTTAAAACCCTTTACTTCTTCAGAGATAGATTTTCCATACATCACTGTCATAACCTTAAGGCCTGAGAGCCAGCAAACCTCTAGAGCTTTCTGGAGACAGTTACATCATTAGAAATCTAAACATGCCAAACCCCTAGACAGGTGTTTCTGGTGATGATGGGTAAAGCTGTTATACCTTAAACCATTTCCTGCTCCATGCTCAGACAACGCTCACGTGAATGATCAAAGCAGAGCAATTTGGGGAACAAATTGCAGCACAAAGTCACTGTGTTTTATATATGATGTTTTGGGACATTCCTGTGAACTGGATTATTTCTGAAAGGAAAATTCCACTTTAGCAAGAGATGTTGAGGTTTTATGGTATTTTCTGTATTAAACAGAGAACCAGATATTAAAATTGCATATGTGTGTGCTGCTAAGTGTAGGACAGAGGGACAACCCCTCCTTATGAAAGCTGATATTCCCTGACGGGATGCAGGAGGTGGAGGATCAATTCCTTACACTAAACCTGCAGAGATCCCACTCCAGCCCCCTGGATGTGGAGCCAGCCTAGCATGTGAACCTTGTGGTGGTTTCCTCAACCAGGAATTCCCAAGAAGGTTAGAGGAAAACAAGAGTTGGCCCTGTGGGCCTTTTGCTGTGTTTCATCTCCTGAGTTATGGCTGTTGTGGTATCTCTATGTCACCCTGTATCACTGAGGTGAGGTACTGGGTAATGTTTCCCAGCACACTGAAACCTGTAGGTGTACACCCACCAGGGGAATAGAGATTAAGACAGGACAAGAGAAAGATTAGAAAAGAGGAGGAATTGATCAGGTCCCAAATGTTTCACTGCATTAAATACACGTATTGTATATAATGTATATAAACATGGTATATTCATGACAGTATCTAGCTGTTGCCCCTGGCCACTGCACGCAGCCAGATGAAATGGAGAAAAGGAATTGTGTTGAATGGAGGGAGGGCAAAGCACCTCAACAAGCTGCTGGGACCTGTGGAGTCTCTTTTGCAGAAGAGGTTAAAATATGGGCAGAGCAAAAATTTTATGCAGGATTTTCAGACACTGGTGAATCTTTTTTCAACAACAGTCTTCTCCAGAGGATCTCCTGAAGTTCCCTCTGACACATCATTTCTACCTCTTGACATTTTGGTTCTTTTGGCAATCTGTCATCCCAGCCAGCAGACCGCTGCAGTACGAAGTTCCAGATCAGTCCAGCTTTTGCCCAGAATGTAGAGAGAAGATGCTAAACCCCAGCAGAGCTGTTTAGTGCAGTGACGCCAAAGAGCTGCCTGGCTCCTGACCCTGAGCTGAGCTGGCCTGGGGCTGTGCCATGGGGATGCTCCCCTGACCTGGGCACCCCTGCCCTGTATCCACATCCCTCAGTGATGTTACACTGCATGTAGGAGGGGAGGGAAGCAGCAAATGTGTTTTCTAGTTGTGTCCACAGCAAATAAATCACTGTGTATGAATTATGGAGCGAGCTGGGGCACGCAGTGTGATACCACTGTTATAAATGCCCGTGTTATTAGTTATGCCGGGATGCTGGAGGAGACAAATCAGTGTGGATGGAGTGTGGATGTGCAGCACAAAGATTAGGGATGATGGATTGCTGTTGCCTGTCTCTGGGATGGCAGCACTGTCTGAGATCTGTGTGTGGCCAGGCAGCCCCACAGCCAGAGAGGCAAAACCCACTGGTGGAATGGGGGAGATCTGGTGGCGTTATGTGGGTGGTCATGCTGGGATGCACAGAAACCAGGATTCGCCCTTATTTCTTATTTCCTGCTGCTTCTGAGCAACAAATGGAATTGAAAATGCAAGCCTGTGCAACAGCATCTCTCTCAGGGGTGTCTGTGAGTAAGTGACAGGTATAAATTGTAGCCCCTGCAAGCAGTTAGGAGGCCCGTGGGAATAAGAGGTATCATAACATGAAAATGAAGGTCAGCTACAATGCCATGAACATGGAGTGATCGCCCAGTATATTACAAGGTCTTTAAAAACTAGCAGAAGTAGTCAGTCTTTTGCAGCCATTGGGGGTCAGAGGGCTACTCTGTGATGCCCATGGGAGCCAGGGATGTCTGCAGGATGGGGCAGAGCCACAAGCCCCCTCCAGGGGTTGGTGTCCCTTAAGCTGTCAGGCAGGAGGTATTTGCTTTGGGCTTTTTTTCACTGTAGTAGAGCTCTCTGGGATTTAACAAACATGGAACAGGAGAGTTGGAGGGAAATGGTGGATCTCCCCCAGGAATTAGAGTTCAGTCTTTCTGTGACGCCTCTATTCAAATTGTGGTAAAAATAAAAAATTCTTATTTGTATTGACCTAAACACAGCTTATTTTCACTAAGTTATTTCACTAAAATATATTGGAATAAAAATACAAAACCACAAAAAGCAACAGAGCATTTATGTGGATCATATTGCAAAAACTCAGCCTGATTTTCAGCCACAGAGATCCATATTTTACTTTCTTTTTAGTTGTTTCTCTGCTCAAAGAAGAAAAAGACAATTTTAAGGAGGAGACTTTAGCCATTTTTCCAAACTGTTCTCAGGTAAAACATTCAGAAGTGTATGAATGACTTAGAAAAGTACTATTTTCCCTTCAGAAGAGACACGGGCTGTTTGGCAATTACTGCCAGGCAAGTAATGGGTAATAAAACTAGCAGCAAAGATTTCATAACAAAAGCAAAACTGAATCAGGACAGAGCAAGCCCCATCAGAGACTTTCTTACTTGCTGGGACAGGGAATCCAAAGTCATCAGCATGGATCTGGAGACAGTTTGTGGACCCTGCTGTGAGCTCTTCAGAGGCTGGTGGGCTCACAGGCAGGTGTGGCAGAAAGCGTTTGGCTCTGGGCTGCTCCTCACCTTTCACTACCTCCAATTCCCATAGAGGCAGAGGTGAGAGGCTTGTGAGATGAGCTGCCCTGAGCCCACACCTGCTCTTAATGGACTGCTGTCTGCATGCCAAGGGGTGCCTTGTGCTCAGGCACAATACACCAGATACCTGGCATAATACAATTCCTAAAATGAGCTTTAGTTGCAGATATAATGGACTATGTGGATGGAGTCCAAATGGGGAGTTGCGACAGCCACTCAGCAGTGAAATATGTCCCCAAACCCCAGTCTGATGTGTAGGGACGTTTTTCACAGCTGCAGATGAAGAGCCTTCTGGTAACAGCCTCAGTCTCTGGGAAATTCTGCAGGGATTTTGTGGGCTCTGATCCTTGCCGTACCCTAATTTCCATTGTCCAGTAGGGCTCTTGCGTGGGAGAGTCTGGTTTAGTTTTCAGTCCAAACCAGACAAAGGGAGAATCCTCATCAGCCCCTAGCAGATGTGATGGGCTGATAATTATTGAAGATGATGTATTTGGGATTTGTAATTAAAATTAAAGCTATTTGCCATAAAACATGTGGAATTTAATTCCTTTCATTAGATATCTTAGGCTAATTGTTGTATCCAGCAGGGAGCAAATAGTGTTGTAATTGCTTGATATCTCATGCTGGTTCGATTTGAAGATGATAGGAATGGGAAAAAAGAGATATAACTCCAAGCAGAGCTTTGTCTTTCTTTCCTTGACTTCTGCTTGGTGCCAAGCATTTCTAAAATAAAATCAAAATTTTCAAGCTGGCTTTCTTTTGCTGCCTCAGTGAGGTTATTGGTCTGAGGAGTGAAAACGCTGGTTTTGTTCACTCCTGGAGAGGTACAGAGTTGAATGGTGCTGTTTTAGGGATACTCTTAGAAGGCACTCACTGGTCATGCAGGGGAGTTCTCCCAATTATTCTTTCCATCCTTCTGTCAGGGAAACTGAGGAACTGAAAGGCAAAGTGACAGGTCTCACATCACATAACACAAAGCCTGACCTCAAAGACCTTCCCGTTTCTTCTAGTTCTGAAAATGACCTTGTAGAGCTCAGAAAGGTGGTGGCTCAGAAAGCTCCCTGTTGGCTCCCCGTGTGGCACAAGCCAACAAGCCATGCCTGGGCACCTGCGGCTTACACTGGAGGCAACCAAAATGCTGCAGGATACAGATGAATGTGAAGGGAAGAAGTGAGGTGAGCAGACATGCCTGACAGGATTTGACTTATTAATGGGAGTTTGAAGACTCACCACAGAGGGAAAACTTTCCATGGAAGACGTAAAGGCAGGGAAGCTTTGTGTCAGGAAGTCACAGGCCTTGGGAAAGTGAAAATAGCAGCCTCTACAGCCTCTTCTTTCAGTCTATAACATGAGATTTTCCACATCCCCCTGGTACAATAATTGATACAATTATCAGTTGGTGAGCCCAGCGCAGTCAGCCACCTGCATGCCACTCCATCCTCATCAGTGTGCAACTCGAAGCCTGTGCAGGAAACTTCAGCCCCCAGCAACGACCCTTTCATTAAAAATCTGGCTGTGCATGACGCTGTCACAATGCACGAGGCAAGTCACACATCAGCCTTTTAAAGGTGTTTTTATGGTACTTGCTGCTTCAGACTCTGGGCACCTCATAATCTTTATTAACATCCACTTCTCAGCATTTCTACAAGGTAAGAAAGTGCCATTGCCTTGATTTTTTCAGGTGGGGGAAAAGAGGTCAATTCACAGCCTCCTTCAGGTACTACAGATTATCTTCTGACCCTTCACCAAAACTCATGTATCCCTGCAAGCACCCAAGTTTTGTACCTGGGCAGGTCATCTCAGGTTCCAGGAGTTAATGTAATTCATAGCCAGAGCTGAAATCAGCCCTGTAAGAACTCCAGAGAAAGGTCCTGGAGGCAGAATCATGGTGCATACTCAGAACACACTGCTTCCCAAAGCTGCCAGGCTGGAGCTGCTGTGCAGGGATGCACCAATCCCTGTCTGCACCCTGTAAGAGGACCTGTGACACAGGATGTGTAGGGGCACAGGGTGAAAGCAGGGTGTAGGAAAGGGTCTCTTCTGCCCCCACCACTGTGTTAAAAGTGGGCTTTGCTGATGGGCTTCAGGAACTTTGTGAGTGAGGAAGTTTTCCTTTGTGTCTCTGAATACTTGAGATTTATTGTTCTTCTACCCACTTTTTTTAGTTTACAAAGAGAATTACCACTGGGTATTTCCAGCCCTTCCTATGTGGTGACAATCTCTTATTAGAGGTTTTTTCCATCTGTGCTGCCAGCTATGACTGGCTTTTGCTAATAGAGGTATGCAGGGACCTTCTGTGCCTTCTGCTTTTAACTGTTTTAAATAATCTCCACATACACACACATTAAATAAGCTTCACGTACATGAGTTTTGTCCATGGTAAACACGGCTTTTAAGTACAAACCCCAAACCTATAGCTAGCTGCTCAGCACCATGCTATATTAAGCCCATCTAAGCAAGAGTTTTTCTAGTGAGCAGAAGGGGAGAAAGTCTCTGTGGCTGTTGTACTGTCAGCTTTCCTATCCAATTTAATTAGTTCCGTGGAGCTCCTTGACTAAATTTGCATATAATTTATTCTCCCCTCCCTTTCCTTGTTATGTGTGTTAATTATTTTCGTGCAGTACGCTCGGGACCTGCAGATGAAGCCGGATCTGGGCGAACATCTCTGCCTGCAGCAGGCGCTCACCCCAGGGAGGCGCGGCCGGGAAAGGTACGGGAGGGGGGATGCTGGGTGATAAATCCAAAGGGAGGCAAGGCTGAAAGGCAGGCATGGAGCAGCGGGAAACTGCTGGCAGTCCTGTCTTCTATGAGTTTCTGCATACATATGCAGAGGTTGATGGAAAGTGGTTTTATGGAGCTAGATTCTGTGGCTAGCTTAAGGGTCAATCCCACGTCAATCCCTTCAGGATTCTAGGCTGGAGTACACAGACAAGACTTTAGGAGAAATAAAACGGTAGCTCTACCTTGAAGTGGTTTATAGGGGTGCTTATGGGGTGAGCCAAGACTGTCACAGGAGGGAACAGAGCTGTGCTGGGGACAGTGGTGCCAGATATCACCTCAAAGGACAGTGACAGGCAAAATCAGCTGCAGGTTGAAGACTGATGCTCCTGTCATTGCTGTTGGGGCTGTTGGAGCAATAACACCCTTCTCTCAAAACCCAAGGGCTGAGGCAAACCCTACAGAAACCAATTTTGTTTATTTTTTAGATAAAGATAAATGAAGTGAAAAGCTGACAGTTTTACATCCAAGTCTAAAGCACACTGGTCATCAATCAGGACAGTTTCCCAAGCAGTTATCTTCTTTGGAAGGAGAAGGAGGGTGCTACTGCCTGGCCATGGGACAGGGCCAGCAGTGACCACAGGCTCAAGCTCACAGGTCCCCCTGCTGCTTCTTTCATTATGAGAAAGTGAAAAATAAAAATAAAATTTAGAAAAAATCTGCCTACATACAGACAGAATGGCAGATTTCCTCCTTCTGCTTGACTGCAAAACCTAGGTCTATCTCTGCCTTTCCCTGTACATTTATTTATTTGCTTACAGGGACAGGGAGGAATGCAGATCAGCACCCTCTTTCTCTGTGTGGTGGAGCCCTGGTTTGACAAGACAAGGAAGGAGACTGCTTATTGCTCTGCTGCGCATCCAAATGAAGATAGCAGCAATCTAGTTCTGCATGATGAGCATAAAAATCAGTCATTTTATGCTAGATCATCTCCTGTTGTGCAAGGTAAAATGGTTTCACATATCTGTATGCCAGAGGCAGAACCACTTAAATACAGTCCAGAGGAATATTTCAGTATCCCCCCAAGTAATGACATTACTGATAACTACCAACCAGCAGACTATCTTTGGCCAGAGGTTTCTACTAAATTTATCAGTGGAGAAACAGTTTGTGGGAGCTATTGCATCTTGATTTTGTTATTAATCCATCTGTGCAGCTATGTTCTCCCTCCATGGTGGATGTCAGCTATGGGAATTTTCAGAGAGGACAGAGGAATCACCACGTCTGGAAGGCACAGATTGTTGGCTAAACAAACCTGCCCTAGGAAAGCATTTGAGTAATCATAGAATCATAGAAAGGGCAAAGTTATAAGGGACCCTAAAGATCATCTAGTTCCAATCCCCAGTGGGAGGAGGGGGAGAGGAAAGGGGAAATCTGCTTCCAGACACAAAGAGAATTTAGTTTAAATTCCTCAGCCAGTGGAGCAGAGATTTTTAACGTATGACATGAGCAAATGATCCTTTTTTTTCTGAGTGCTTTGTTTACTGCATAATTTAAAGGAATTTTTCTGGTCACCCTTTTCTACATAATTGAATTTTTATAGTGCTGTTAATAAAAATGTGCATCAAATGTGACAATAATTATTCTTCAATGGATTTTTATATTATTTCAGTCAGAGAGAGATATGAGAAAGCATTAAGGGTAACTAAAGATGTATTCTGAAATCATTTCCATGATTTAGTACTTCTTAAAATTGGTGAAATAGTTGGATGTCTTCCCTACTTCTGTGAAGTAATTCTGGATTTTCAGAGAGTTGATATATTTTAACAATGGTAAAAGAGGGGCCAATCCTGCAGTCACTTTCAGGTAAAAATCCCATTTGTTTCCACAGGAGTTTTGTCAGCTTGGGGAGACAGCTGCATCAAGATGTATAAATGTATGTAAAAAAATGTCAGATCCAGTATGTCATATATTTGAGTGTTGAAAACAGCATTATCCTTTCATGCCCCATACAGTCAGGCAGTAAATCATTTTTAAAAGGTTTGGAGGTAAAGAAAAATACATTTGACCCTTTGTGCTTGAACCTGGCCCCTTATTTAAGTCACTGCCTAGGTTTCCAGGGGACATGCCAGAGAAAAAGCTGCAGAATTTCCTTCTGACTATGAGTGGAACAACAGTGCAAATCTCTACAACTTGCCTTTATACTTTATGAGGTATAAACTGGTGGGGCTCAAAAGAGTTTTTTCTTGTCATTGTTATTTGGGGGAAAAAAATTGACACAATAAATGTCTGACATTAAATTTATTAGGGACAGTAGTTTCCAGCTGAAGCTTTTCTTGAAAGTATATTTATCCTTTGAAGAAGGAATGGCATTTTTTCCAGAATGGAGAAAATGATGATTTAAATATGTTTTCAGGTAATGGAAACACGTTGTTAATGAACAGTAATTTTCTGACTACCTCTGGAGGAATTAAGCTCATGGATTATATAATACATCTGTGAAAGCTTATCTGATTGCCCAGTAATTGTGACCTCATTGTGAGTTGGGCAATTAAGCGTTAAGCTGCTATTTGGCACCACAATTAATTGTGTTTTACTTTTCTGATATGCTTGTTGATGACAGGGAGGGAAATTACTGATGGCAGCCAAGGGGCTGGAGGAGTGGTGTGGTCTGAGCACTGTCCCCATGCAGCACTGCAGGTGCCCCTCTCCAGCATGGAGGAGATAATTAATCAGGCAAAGAGCTAATGACAGGGGAGAGTCTCTCTCATCCACTGTCAAGGCTTTTAGGATGGACAACAAAGCCCTTCTGCTTCCAAACTCATGTATAATGCTGAAAGGGGCAGATGGGTTCAACATGTTAGGGAGTGGTTTTGCAGGGAAAATTTGAGGATATGTCTTTTGGGTACAGCTTTCCCCATATAAATGCTTGTCTGGAAGCATGCAAGGCAACAACATGTTAGGAAAAGTTTCTGGGGAATTGTGACAAAAATATAGATCTTAGTCAAGTTGAAGGTAGGTTTTGGGGACATATTGAGAAAGATGAGAACAAGATGAGCAAAAAAGCAATGCATACAGAAAACGTCAAATAACTCCTCACTTGGAAGGGTTCTTAACACTTCTGACCGTCCAATGTAACAAAACCTTCAGGTGACCAAAAGCCAGGACATGGCATACCTGAAGCCTCAGAGAAAGCAGGGATTTGGCAATTGTTCATGGCAGGAACCTATGGGTCACAGGATTAATTGCACTGCAGGGGTTCACATGCTGCTCTCCTGTAGGGCAATTCATTTTAGATGTCTTTGTTGACCCACTGGATTTTCTTGTCCTTCCCATTAGGGACTTGTACTGTGCATTGCTCCCTGCCCTGGCAGTGCCATCCTGCTTGCTGCATGATGTGGCTGAGCCTGTAAGACAGCTCTGAACTGATGAAGACCCACAGATCCCCAGGCATTAATGTGCAAGGACCAGAATGTGTAACAGGATGGAAAAAAAGAGATTAATTTTTTGGTTCTTTCATGCTGAGAGAAGCAAGAAGCGCAAGTATCCACCGTGACTGATTTCATTAATGCAAGTAAGGAAGTATTAAAGGCTTTTTATTGTGGTGCAGTCATCCTTTCTCAATTAAACACATTTCCTCTTGGACCTCCTCCTTGTTGGACTCTGCCATCTTTTGGGTAGTACATCAACAGTACGCCCTTTTCCGTCATGATCTATTGTACCCGTATATTTCCAGACTGAGCTTTCTTTCTAATGATCTATTAGTGAAATGCATCACTTCAGTGAGGATGATGATGATGATATAGTACTCCATGGATGATGCCATCCAAAGGAAAGAAAAGGTCAAACAACAAATTCAGTAGAGTTATTGGATTAAAGTCAGGCAACACATCATTTCCAAGGCTGCTTTCCTAATGCCAAAAAGGATTGCTGATACAAGCAGTGCATCCTAGAGACTATTTCTTTTATGACTGTGCCTGAACTGACCCCTGAATGCCAAGTGAAAGCAGTACTTTGTGTCACCTCAGCTGAGGAAATGCGAAAATATTTTGGTGTTTGAGACCATGTATATGACAGGTTCAACATCCAGTCCCCAGGCTTTGTGTATCTTCTGCTCTTCTGGCCAAGCTTCTGGCTTCTGGGTGCAGATTCCCAAACATTGCATGCATGTCTCTGCCTGGGCTAGTTCTGAGGCTGCATCTGTGTGGATCCTGATCACCTGGTTCACTGCAATCATATAAGATACTAGCAAATAAGCTTTTTAGTGAGTTGAAATTACCAGTATAGGATTATAGAATAGCACCTAAAAAACTCTTACTTTATTGCTATCATTTCTCTCATGAAGTCTGAAAATATGTTTTACTCACTGTGCCTCTATTCCACAGCATTCAAAAACACTGCTATGTTCCAGTTGAACCAAAAGTATTCACTGTACCTTAGAGTGAATTTTAAAAACATGGTATGGATTTTTCTTGTCTTGTGGGTCTTATTTATTTTCTTGAAGTCCTAGAATTTTGCTATGGAAGGACACTGAGGGACACATAAATAATGTGCAGAGTTGTGTCCCAAAATGGACTAATCGTTTAACGCCTACTGAAATGTAAATGAAGCTTATTAGAGCACTAAGAGATTCATCTATCCATCCAAGGTCAATATATTGAGTAAGGTGCAATTTGCTAGGGGGGAGGGGTCTTACAATGAATAATCTTGATTTTTAGAAAAAGGCTTCAGGCTTGTCTCTCCTTTCAAGTCCCCCTATTTGCATTTGCTGATAATGGTGAATGGTTTTGTAGTGCCAAGATGTGACATCTGACTGCTTGATTTTGCCATTTCATGTGTGAGATTGACGTGCAATGCAGCTGCTCAGACACTGGGAATGTGACCTGGCACTGGCCTTGGAAAATCAGAAAGGACGCTTTTGAAGCCAGCGGCAGCTCAGTGCTGTATGAACATTTCAAGAAGCTGAGGGTGGCTGGTGCCAGCAGCTAAACCATTAACACTCCATTTTCTATAGCGCATGGCGTGTACTAGCAGCTCTATCTTTACAAGGGTGGTCAGACACCTCCCAGTTGGAATCTGTGTGTAGGGAGTACTGTGGAATAAATTCAAAACACTATGAATACACTTCATTTGTTTCACCATTTGGGTTTGTTTTTTTTTTCCCCCATTATTTTCCATTGACTCAAAAGACTGATTATTACTAGAGAAATTGTACAGTGTGTTCCCTGGAAATCTTTGCACTCCCAATCCTCTGCCACTCAGCCTAAGTCTAATATAAACGCCATGGAAGTTTGGTGTTCTGTAGACTTCCTTCACCATGTCAACAAGACTGTGATCACCACTTCGACCAACAGATATCAAAATTGCAACTACCAAGTCTCATCTCGCAGGTGGTGAGGTCTTTTCTAACCTTATCCTTTCTTCCCTTCTCTTTCTTTTCCTTATACATTTTCCTAAGTGTTATTTTGATGCTTTTGTATTGCTCTATTACTGTAGACAATAATAACCAAAATGGCTGCATACCTGCTTTCCACTGCAACCAAATTGTTCTAAAGAAACCCAGCATATATATATGTAAATATTTGCCAACATTGATTATTCAGAGTCACTTCAGTCTAATCCACCACAAGTGATATAAACAGGAACCTGAGTTACCCCGACCTTTGTTGGGGGAGCTCATAACAGCGAGAAGGTAAAGAAAAATTCATCCTGCCTTCAGCTGGCTTCCTGAAAAATGCAACCCATTAATAGCCAGGAACATCTGTTTTGAGACCTTCAATTCTTGTGTTCTAGTCAGAGGTAGAAGACAGAGCACTGAATGGAAATTATCAGAAATTCATTACAACTCAGAGGGAAGTAGGAATGTAAGACAGAAAAGTCACAGAAATTTGCTAGACACAGAATGACTCCTGCAGAAGAAGCTTAGAGACTCGTTCAGCACTTTTGCCAAATTCCATAATCTTCATGTTACTTTCTTTTGTTCCAAGAAATGTATGCTCATGATTGATAATGATTCCTAATTGAAGCTGTTTCAAACAACTTGAACTGCTTCAGAATAAAGTTTCTTGAAAAGCATGATTTTTCTGGGTTGAGTTAGGGCATCTATGAAGATAGAAAAATGAGAATTCAGAAGGTTTTCTTGTTTTTAAAAGTTTGAGAAATTTTCTGGTAATGGCATATCAAATGCAGCTTGCATAATTACACAATTCTATTTCATTGCAACATTTTCGGTATTTCAGGCTTGATTCTAGTTAAAATAAAAGTGAGAACCAGTTTAGCACATAGAGATGTATTTCCACAAATCACAGAGGAATAAAAGTGAGAACCAGTTTAGCACATAGAGATGTATTTCCACAAATCACAGTCCTAGGAAGTATGGATCTACATGTTCAGAGCAAAAGCTAGAGTAAATGCAACTACAAAATAAACACTGGAAATACATGGCTGTATGGACATTTAAACAAAAGATCCTATAACACAGACAAGCAAACTCTGAGCCTGTCTGTAGTTTTCTGAGATGTGGATATATTATCTATTTCACTAAATGCTTTCTAGAACAGCCACAATACAGTCAATTAACACTTTAGGAGATCCAAACACACATCCCTATACTATACAGTTATAAAAATTCCCTAAGAGCAAAACAAAGGCTCATAGTTATCAGTGTAAAGAATTAATAACACCTCAGTATGAAATATTTGTAGATACATTTTTCTCAGGTTAACCATCTCCTAACAGTGCAGTGACTCACTCTACACTGCCAGTGTCTCTCCATCCCAGAGCTTGTGAGATGCAGCATCAGCGCATTGCACCTGTAGCCTGATTTTGCAGTATGCCAAACTTTCTCTTTAAAAAGAAATAAATAAATGAATGGAAGAAGTGTCATCTTGTCGCTAATGGTATTTGCGTCATTTTGCAGCTGCGTTGACTTTTAAGTGAGCAGCCAGTGATTTTTGAGTTAGTTAGGTGAAGTGGAAAAATAATGATGGATTCAGTAGTCTTTTGTCACTTTTGGGCCTGAATTTTCCTGATGTCTGTGTGAGTGTTGACTGTGTACTGCCTGTCAGTAGTGAAAAATAGATTCCAGTGCAGGTCCTGCTGGAAGAAAAAATCTGTGTCATTTAGTTTCACATCATTTCCCCTCAATCCCCCTTTATAATGAGTGTTAATAAATAACTTGGGAAAAAGGGTTCATGATCTTTTATCACTCAAATGTGCAACAATGAAAATTAAAATGGAGGAGAAACCGATAAAAAGCTTAATACCTCATAAACATTCTTTACCCGAAACAATGTATAACAGGAAATAGAAGCAGCTCTTAATGGGAAGATTTGGAGGTTTGAGACCAGTCTTGATTAGGCTTTTTTGCCCTAATTTGTTGTACAGCTTATAAGATTTCTTTCAAAGCAGAATAATATAGGTCAATAGTTGACTTAAAAATCTTTAAGACCTGGGATGATTAGTGATTGAGCAAGGGCCATTAGCCAGTGCACAAACTCGTGCTCTTTCAGACGTGAGCTTGTCTTTGGGCAAGGAGCATAAATCTAAAGCCTCAAACTCCATTGTTTGCATAAAATAGATCAATACAGAGCTCTACCGAGGGATGCATTGATTTGGTCAAAAGGAAGGAGGGACTGAGGGTTGCAGGTTCTTTTTTGATCTGGTTTTCTCTAGGAAATCATGTTTATTTTACTCTGTGTGTGTCTGCTTCCCTGATGGACTCTGCTACCCAATTTTAACCAGATTTTAGATGAATTTTAGCAAGTGTGGAGGAAGTTAAAGATGTTGGGGTCTGACAATTTCTGTGAAAACAAGAGGAGTAATTTGGAAGCATGAGTGAGGATACCAGGTACTACCTGCTTGCACTAGCAGAGACTTCTCCAAAGTTCTTGGGCCACATTTTCTGATTTGTTCATCCATGGGTAGCTTGTTTGGCTTGAGCTCAGGCCATTGCTCAGCCTAAGTTTTTATTTCATGCAATACTATGCAACAATGAGCATGAGAAGTTGACTGCTCAGAGTCCTAAAATCCCTTTTGTAATCTGGGGAGAAAACTCCCTTTTTCCTGGCCTGTCATGCTCAGTTTAGGTCTAAGCAACTTGGGAAGAAATCAAAAGTTTTCAGCTACAGTATTATGACCAAGAAACACTATAGTGGCTGAAGTGTCTGGATGCCACGGAAATATGGATGATGTGTGTTCATGTACTGCCCTGTTTCCTACACCCTTCTCTTCTCCTCCAAGGAGAAAGGAAACTCCTCCTCTTAACTTCATATAATTCAAGAGTAGAGGGCATTTCTCCACTTCTGGCCAAAATGCAAAATGAAATAGGTAACCATAATTCTATCCCTTCACTGTCCCAGCTTTTCCAGTATTTTAATTTTCCAGCAAGTAGATGACCTACTCGAACTGAAGCTCTCTTTGGCAAGCAGTGATTTCCCCTGACCTCTTTTTTCCTGCAAATCATCAAACCATGAGCTTTTGGCCAGAGGAAAATACATACACAGGACAAAGGAAAATATGTAAGGTGGTAAAATTGGCCTCTTAGGACCATTTAAAGGCAGCACCCAGGTGGAAGAAAGATGTGGGGGATGATAAAGTGTAACTTTTTGTGTTAATAATTGCACACAGTTTTCGTCTGCAATCTTCCTCCTGCAGTTTTTCTCACTAAATGTGAAATCAGGTGAAAAGGATTTGATATTGCTTTTATCTGCACATGGTAATCTTCCCCTCTTCCACACTGCTGTAGTGGGAAAGGCAGTGGGAAGAGAGACAGCTCAGATCCACGCTGGAGCACCTCTCTTGCCCTGCATACTGGGGCAGGAGGCAGGAAAATGCTCACAATTAGCAATGAACATTATCATCAGGCAAGTGATTTATAAATATTCCATGAAACAGGGTCCTGGATTGAACAAGCAACAGCAAATATTGTAGCAGATTTATTAGTGGAGCATGAAACATTTATATTTTTCAGATGACAGGACAGATGATGACTGTGTTATGTTAGCAGGCAAGGATGAACCTCATTCGAAAAGTGCCTCGTAGGTGATGGGTGGATATGACAGCAAGATGAATTAAGGTATTTGAGCACCAAGATGGTGTGATAGACCCTGGGAATTGAAAACTAAACACCAATGGTATCCTTGAGAAAGCTCAGCTGAGCTTTCTTTGTGTAAGTAGAGGTACAGCCTTGATAATTGTGTTGCCCCAGTGACATTGGCAGGGATTGAAATTTCTCGTCATCTTTTAATAGGGTGGTTTACTAGAATAAATGTTTTGTGCTTCAAATTAGAGTTATAGTTAGGAAGAGAATGAGAGAAACTGATGCTCCTCAGAGTTCTGGGCTTCAAAAAAGAGCTATCTTGAAGGGGTTTTGAGACAGTGACAACTTCCAGTTCATTAAATGCATTACACCCCAAATATGTCAAAGACCTGGACTGTGGTAGCTTCTGTACAAAAAGCTGATGGATGAGAATTGCTGAATAAGATCTGACTCGGAGCTGCAGTCCAGGCAGCACTAAAGAAGTGAGTACTTATAGAAAATATGTAACTTAAACAGTCAAGGTCTTTGGAGTTACTGGTGCTTAATTACACCATGTCAGTTCTCAGAGGGAAAGGAAAAGGCTGTGGAGTAGAATCATGCAGGACTTCCCCCTCAGCCATCAACTGCTCAGGTGAAGAGATTGGCATCTTTATCTCTTCTGCACTTTTTATCCCCTTCTAGATTTTGCCATTTTGAGCTGACACCTTTTGTGATATAAGAACATTTCCAGATGACAGATCTTTCTACCTTTCACTCTGTTACTGTGTTTAAATACATTTCCTTGAAGCAGCCCAGTATGTGAATGAATTTCATGGCTCCTTTCAATTGTGTACCTAGGTGGATCAAAACTGTGCCTGAGATGGCAGCTAGTGTGACTTATATCCAGGGAATGTATCCCCTGTGAAACTTTACTCTATACATCAAGATCATCTACCTTTCACACTCAAACACTTTGAACTCAGCCACATCCTGACAAATTGCAATGGTCTCCTTCCCACAGAGAAGGGAGGAGGTTATGCACCTAGATGCACTTTTTCTATTTTTTTTCTCAAACATGAAATAAGTTTTGGTTTTTTTTTATAGTGACCATTGCAAAATCCAAAATAAGAAAAAAAAAAAAATCCAAAGACAAAATCTGATGTTTTTCCTGTTTTTGTTTTTTTTTTTTTTTTTTTTTTTTTTTTNAACATAGTACATAGTTGTTTTAGAAAGGATTGGACTAATTCACACTAGTACTTGACCTTCTTTCCATTTTACTGAAGAATGAGTTACTGTTATACACTATAGTTAAATTTGTCCATTTCCACAGAGACACTCATTTATCTCCCCTACTAGAAGCCACAATCACTCATAACCAGCACTAAAGGGTTGTATCTTCATTTTACCAATGGTCTGAGCTTTGTGATAAATATTCTTATTGCTGGGAGACTTGAGGAGATAATGAGAAGTCTGCAGGACTTGAGCAGACTCCCTGTCCTTTACCAATACTACACAGCTGCTGTGTTGGCTGCAAGCAAGCTGTGAACCCTTGTGATTTAACCTATTTCCATTTTCAGGCTTGCTGGCTTCAGCTACAAGCACTGCTGAACTAGTAGGAGAAAAAAATATAGGTAAATGTTAGAAAAATCTGTGCTCCAGATTAAGAATGAGACAAAGGTTTGGTCTCAACAAGCCCATGTTAATTAAAAAAAAAAAAAATTGCTGCTATCACATACTTGAGATTTTTCTAAACTATAACCTAAAAGAATTGCTTCGCCACTCAGAGGTCAAGCAGGCAAGGCTGTCCCCCTTGGCACAGAGCTTTTCCCTGCCTTGGCTGCTGTGCTGGCACACCTCTGGCATTCTGCAGTGTCCTCTATCTGGAGTCTCTCCCCATTTCTCTGGCAGACCACTGCAAGGAAACTTGAGCAGAGCTAAAATGTTTCCAAGGAAAAATTGGGCCTTCACCTTTGTGACTACAAACAGGCAATACTTCCCCTCCTTTATGCAAACTTGGAATTTCTGGCACAGAAGAACAATATTTCTTGGGTTTTATTTTAGGTGTATTATGGCAGTGTGGCCTCATCCTGTTGTTTTGAGCCCTCCCTCCTCATTCAAGACATGAGGATCCCATGCTCTCATGCTTGTCCAACATTCTAAGTCAAGCTAAAGTTTGTACGAAGAAATAATTTCTTTTAATTTTGAATAGTTGTGAGAATTGGAAGGAAAGCAATGAATCTGTGGTGTTCAGTCCTCTGTGGAGTGTCTGGCATTGTGAGCAATGCTTACAGATTCATTTATGTGGCTTAAATTCATCCTCCTGGACAATGGATGTAATCCTGATTTTAGTTATTTTTTCAGAAAGATGTAAAATAATTTTTCATGCTTTTGAGGAGTATTTAAACAGTTGGATGAAAGGGCACTCATGGCTAAAATAGGTTTGCTATATTGCTTGAATCTGTTTGTGCAGGATGCTCACTGCAATCTGAACTGCCTTTTGTGCCCAGCACAATGCATTCCCTATTTATTTGCTCATATCATGAAATCTGGAACTAGAAGTTACATGTTTGGCAACAAGTAGGTCTCACAGGAGTTTGGATGGCAGAGCAGAATGGGCTTTCATTGCGTAATGGAAAGGAAAAAGGGAATGAAGTCCTAAAAAGGTATTTTATGAAATTCTTCCCATGAACATTGTGTTGTTAGAGTAGCTGGTGAGTTAAAACAACATTTGAAATCCCAACAAACCAAGAAAGATCATAAAACTGCAAGGAGCAGGCTAAACCGCACACAGCACACAAACATTGTAAATTAAGACAAAACAAATGACTGTAAATGCCAGCAGTCCCTAAAACATTAGGGACTAATTTCTAACAAACCATTAGCTGCATAGGGAATTGTCAGACATTATTAATATAATCTGCTGCATCTGCTGTATTATAGAATTCATTTGGCACATATGCTGTTTATGTTGCACACGACTTTTTTTTGCTATATGTAGTGTCTTTTTCTTTAAACCTTACATGTCACCCCAGCATAGTACAGCAAGTGAATTAGGATTTATTTCACTTCTGCTGTAGGAACTCAATTTGTGTGTTTGCATTCACACTTACATGTGAACCAGTTTCTCTCCTGCTCTAGACCTCCACCCACAAGAAGCTGCACATGAAAGTTTCTGCAGAACAGTCAGCATCCAGCCCTAGGCAAATGCTCTTTCAGCTTCCTAACGCTATGAATGCATGTGTGGAGAACATGGTTTGCAGCCTCTGCATGAATACTGTTGTCATCAGTATCATTGTGCCATTAATATTTAAATGGATCCATGCTCTGAATTAAACTGAGTTTTTTTTGAGCGAATATTCAGGGAGTAGGTGATATCCTGTAAGCATTGCTATCAACCACATCAGCTAGGCAAGCTGTAATCTTGATCAAAAATAATAATGTCATCCATAATGCCGTAAAGATTTATTAGTTGTGACAGATCTATACATTAACAAATCACTACCTGGCCCTGAATTCCAAGTAAACAGAGCCAGTCTCATAAGGAGTAGCGTAGCCTTTTGGGAAACCTATTAAGGAGTGTTTCACACAGGAAAAACTTGCTCTGGAAATAATCCAGATGTTTGTGTGTGTTTGTATGCATTCACAAGAGATGGATGGCTGTCTGTCAACTCCTGCTCTGCTCAAGTCAGAGTAGGGGATGGCTGATAAACCAGAATGGGCACAATAAGTGTTTCCTGGTGCAGTTCTGGTTTGTGTTCTGCTGTAGCTTGCATTTGTTCTGATTTGGTTCCACTTTTTCTTCTACAAAACTTCAGGGTAACTCAAGTTTTTCTGTTTTGGGAAGATGTCCCAATTAGGACAAATTTTCGGCTTAATTTGACTCCTCCACTACAATTTTTTTACAATGTCCATTCCTATGCTGGCAGGCAGTCTTTCCTGATGCTCCTTTTGATAGCTTTTACCAGTTGGATGTACAACACATAAAATCAGAATTTTCCTTGTCATAATAAAGTTTTAAAAGTGTGATTAAAATAATGAAAAATGCAGGCTTACATTATCCATTCATGCTTATCTCTTTCCCTAGATGATCACTGGCCTTCACTTGCAAAAGTTTCAAACAATGTTCATACTCTTTTCCTCAAGCTTGGGATGAACTCGCTGTGAATATCCACCAACATTTATTCTTTTCCCGTACCCTACATGGATCTGTGTCTATCTGAGAGCCATCATAATCCCAACACTGTATGACTGTGCTAGAGGAATTAGGTAGAACAGAGGGTTTATCCCTGGACTTTTTATTTTTTGTCACTAAACTGATGCCAGGATATGGAAGTCTCAAGTCATAGAGACTTATCAGTTTTTGAACAACAGATTTTGTATGGTCTTCAGGGAGTATCAGCCTTTGCCAAGCATTTGTGCAGGGGGTGGGAAAGAAAAAAGCTGAGGATCATCTGGTGATCTGATTTATCAAAGATTCAAAAATTTGATTTTGACTAATTTCACACTTTGGAGAGAAGAAGAAGCAATTCCTATTCACCAATGTCCTGTTTTGTCTTTCAAAATACTGTAAAAAGTCTTATTTAAAAAACCCCAAACAGCTCACATATGTGTGAAGAACACTGAAATGCTCTCCCTTCACTTTTTGAGTGTGAGTTTAATAAGATCTTTGAGATTTTGGTTTGGACTTGAGCTGAGACAGAAGGTGAAGTATTTAATCCTCCATGCTCTGCAGACTGGGGGATCTGTTTTTTTTCCTAGGAGAAAGCTTCATTATCAAGGTCATCACTCTCCTAACGGTCTGTTGACACAGGCTGACCATGTCCTGGACAGCTTGAAAGATGCAACAGGTCTTCAGCCTCTTTCTTAAACATGCAATTTATCGGGCTCCAATGGATATGTTAGGAAAATATTTTTTGCAGTGCTCCTAGGTATAAAGCCCCTCATGTTATTGGGGGAATGTATGATAAGTTATGAGTTGCACCCCTGAGGCAAAATCCAAGCATTAAAATCCTCTTTTTACATATTGAAAAATAAGAGAAGGGTTGTTTGTGTAAGGACATCTGTCTGCTCAGTGATGGAGCTCAGGACTGAACTTTGTCTCCTGCTCACACTCCAGGTACAGGGGTGCCTTTTCTTCCTGACTCACACACAGACAGCACCTTCTCAGGGTTTGGGACTCTTAACTGATGTCATATGTAACAGTTGACAAATGTCCTACTTGGCAGTGGAATGTGAGAATACAGAGGAGTGTTGAATATCTTCAGCACCTTTATTGACTGTGTATTAAAATATATAAGGAGTTGACAAATTGTATGTACAGGTAATTCTAATTGAGATAGGAAGATTTTTCTAGAGGATTTAACTATCTAAAACACTGGGCTATTAGGAAAAATGGTCAGAAAAATTATGAAAATGGACCAAAGCAGCAATTTGATCCCAATATTGTGACTGGACAGAGACCATGCTAATTTATGCAACAAGCATAAATTGAAAAAGACTAAATTCAGCCTGGAGATGGGGATAAACCACTGGGGAGAACAAAATACAGCAACAGGTTACCTGAACAGGCTGTGCTGCCCTTGGGTGTTTTCGATGCATGATTAGAAAAAACCCTGAGCACCCATGTCTCATCTCACAGCTGCCTCAACGGTCCCATTATCCTGTGGAAATGGGACTCACTTCAACCCAGAGGCCAACCTGGAACATAGGAGTGTGGGTTTTTTTCCACAGGAGAGTGAGGATGTGCCAGGAATTATTCAGCAACTTCACAACAGAGCTGAGATGCAAGTAAAGAAACTATGATTTGGATTTTTCTGTTCAGCTTGTCAGTATTATGAGCTAATCTTTGTTTTCTCTCCAGAGAGACTTTGGGCCAAAGAAAACCTTTCTTCTTTGCTTTGTCACTCTCTGTCACCTTTCCCTTGGGAAAAGCCAAGTGAGCAGGATGTGAAGTGTATTCTGAATTAGAAGAGGGTACTCATATAGAACAGCATACAACTCTCTACATATATTCTTCTGCACCAGGCTTTTGTATATTGCTTTCCAGCAGTGCTACCCCTGCCAGCAGGGCGTGATTGAATACCGTGCCAATATCCCCGCTTGGCAGCCTCTCTGACTGGACCATCAAATCAGTCAGTGACATACCACTGGTGAAAAAGTCACCAATCTGTCTCCTTAGTGATGCATCTGCCACCAAGATACTCTGGGCAAGGCACTGCTAAGAATCAAAGTTACAGAAGGTGGGGTTTTATGCTGCAGTTGCTCTTTATGTTTGCTACTTATGCTTTTTGGTTTTGGTGCTGGTTTGTGGTTTTATTTTGTTTTTCTTTTTCAAACAGGTCTTGCTGTCACATATGCTTAGGTTATTATTTTGCTTTTTTGTGCACTGGTTCATAGACTCGTAGAACTATAGATCGTTTTGGTTGGAGGATTTTAGATCATCCAGTCCCAAATCCTCAGCCATGGACAGGGACACCTTCCACCAAACTAGGTCGCTCAAAGCCCCATCCAGCCTGGTCTTGAACAGTCCCAGGGATGGGGCAGCCACAGCTTCTCTGGACAATCTGCGCCAGGGCCTCACCACCCTTGTAGTAAAGAATTTCTTCCTTATATCCAACTGAAAAATCCTCTCCTTCAGTTTACACCCATTACCCCTTGTTCCACTTGTAAAATATATCTCTGGGAGGATAATGGGTTAGGACTGAAAAAGAAAACCTTTAAAGCCTGCAGCCAAGGTAACAAAAAAGGTACTTACACATTCCTGTAATGGGGTCGCTCCATGAGAAATCCCCCAGCTCCGAACTCCCAGGGGAACTGTGTGTAGCCAGGGTTGAAATCGAGACCTGAGTTCTCCACTCTGAGCTCACCTCTAATTATTAACAACCCTTTGCTGGATTAATAAACATGCCAGTGTGGGAATCTTGTTCTCATTTTACTTATTTTCTGACCTGTCCATTTTAACACATAACTTGAAAAAAAAATCTAGTTTTACTTATTGTAGTATTTGGGAGTTCTGAAAAATTGCCTGCCACTAGAGGTTATTCAAATTCTGGTCTTGATGTATTAGCCTAGACAGTTTTAAAGCCATATCTACAGCGAGTAGTTAGCCATACTGCTGAACAGACATTTTTTTAAATGAACTACAAAGAATAGTCTATTGTGGTTGGCTTATTTTATTTACACCATTTCACATGGTGTGAACATTAAAAATTTACAGAGTAATATTGATTTGCAGCTTCATCAAACCATTTTTACCCAAACTACAGACCCGAACTGTTTCAGGAAAGGTACCTTATTCAAATGGTTATTTGTGCTGCTCTGAAGGCTGCTCTCTGCCAGGCAGCCATAAATTCATCTCCTGGAAGAGAGTTAAAGAGGAGGCTCAGAAAGTAAATAATTGCCAGGAAGCATCAGGAAAGGAGTCTGCTAGTGGATGTGGGAGAGGAGAAGAAAACTGGTGTGGCTGGGAAGGGTTTAACAAATGAGTTTTCAGTGGGTCCCCCTGCCTGCAGGGACACAGGGTGGCACTGTTGTCAGCCACATGGCTGACTCCAAAGCATCACCCATTCTCAGCTGGTGAGAAAGAATTTTTGTCATTTCTGTCACTCTCCAGGTTTAAAAAGAAGCTAACAAATTTGAAGAGACCAGAAAACCAAATGGTACTGGGTAAATGGAACACAGTTTTTCACACTGACACTTCTGTCTGACAAGTGAATCACAAAATAGGGAAAGGAAAAAAAAACAAACAACAAAATCCTTTAAAAATCCAGAAAGCCAGAGAAATCCAAGTAACAAACAAAAAAATCCCACAAAAGCAAAAATATGCGTGATGGAAATAAAGATGTCCTTCTCAACCCCATTAATGGAACTTAATTAGGCGTAAAATTTATGAAAGACATAGGAAATGTGATCTTTTATCCCATTAGGAGAGAACTGGGCTGCCTCAAATCTGTGGGAGAGCTAGGTGAGATTCGTATGTGAAAAGATACATCTCCATCAGTAACGATATATTGAAAACATCTGGTGAAGTTCTTTGGCCAGTAATTTGTATGTCTTGCAAAATTATATGTAGAACCCTTTTGTTCCTCTTTGTACAAAACACATGGAATTAAATTGTATTTCATGCGGATGTAATAAACTGGGTTATCCAGCTTTCAGTCCCTCTGCTCACAAGTTCTGCTCATGCTTTGGAATTCAACATCCAGAATTTCAAAAGAAGTTGAAGTGGCAGGATGACCAGATTCCACTTGTCAAGACAAAGGAGATGAAGCTCCAGATATGTTGGAAGTGCTACTCTAATTCTGCTGCTGCTAGCCTAAGTTGGGGTTTTTTTGTTGTTGTTGTTTTTTGTTTTGTTCTGGTTTGGTTTTTGGTTTTGTTTTTTTTCTACACTGCTATAACCCAAACTATTTTACAGTAAAAGTTTCATATTTTCACCAAGGTAAGTTACAGCAGGATTGAATTAATTTTATTTAACTCACTGCTCTTATTAACTTATCAGCATAGTAAGGGCCAGAGTTACAGTTCATTCATTTGAAAGCATTCAGAGCAGAAGAGATGAAAAAACAAAGATAGGATTTGGTACCTTAGTCTAATACTTCTGAAAAAAGCACATTAAAAGAAAATCTGGTGAGAGCAGACAAAACTTTGCTTGAAGTCTGTGGGTCAAAGACCTGGATGACTGTACAAGTTACACAGCAGCTGTGAGGGCGTGATGAGAGATTGGGCAATTTGCAGTAATCTGAATGCATGGATTTCTCACTGGAAGGACAAGGAGCAGCAAGAACAGACAAAGACAGTGCCTGATCTCTGTGGCATCACCTTCCATTCACATGGGCTGGCTGGGGGAGCTGCTGCTGTCCCTGGAGAGGGGCACATCAAGGAGGGTCTCTGTGCTGGGGGCTGTAAGAAAGGCAACAAGCAGGAGAACATGTTAGTGCTGATTAACTAGTCTGTCATTCTGTTTCCAGGCCTTTGTCCACTGTCTAAATTACTCAGCGTGTTACTCAGCAGCTTGTGGTCATATCAGAAGACACTTAGGCTCTGCAAGTAAATGTAGGTGATTGAGTCCATTGGTATAATCCATTGCCTTCCCCAGCCTAATCTTTTAAGTCTGTGGTAATTTTTTTTTTTCATTGGCAAAGTAACTCCAGCACCTGCAGTTTTGCTCTAGGGGAAATATATAAGGAAGGGAAATTGTTCCTGTGAACACAGAATTGCTTTGGTCCATAAAATGGGGCATCCCAGGAAGGATTTATTATTTGTAATGGTCTTATAAATGATAGTGAGATAAAAGCATTGTGAGATTTCAAACAACATGAGTGTTTTAAGGAGAGATCTGAGTGACAGGAGATAGTGAAAATACCTTCCTTCCTTTCTCTGGCATTTCAGTGTGTTCATTGAATCAAAAAAATATTTACACTGGGGAGAAGGAAAGGAAAGGAAAGGAAAGGAAAGGAAAGGAAAGGAAAGGAAAGGACTCAGTCATAATCTAGTTAACTGCTGTCAAAATTCATGGCAAAGCTCCTGTTCAATTTTATTAGGCAGAACTAACCTTCCTTGTGACAGTATGCTACAGACCCAGGGTTTGCCTGCAATCCCACTGCCATAGGTTTAAAGTGGGGCTGCTTAATGAAAATGCAGGTCATATCACTGGGAAAATTATGCAGGAAGGAGTTGCATCTCTTCCTAATTCCAATACTTTATCTTTTACAAAGATCTTTCTTAATGGTACAGTTCTTTGCTACCTTGTCATACAAACTGCTAGAGGAGGGAGGGGGAGGAAGACAGTTCATTCTACAGAAGTAGGTCCACTGGAGAAGTATTTAGGTTTTATAAATAGGTCTATAAATAATACATTTCTATTTCTGCTGGTTTTATTGCTATTGATATGCAATATAGTCCTCTGGGTTTAAATCTGCAGATATTTTTATTACTAGAGGTTGTTGCCATGTTGCACTGTACAAATAGCACACTGCATTCACCTCTGCAAATGTTTATTTTTGCATGCCTCAGTGCCTGCCTTGAAATGGCAGTGCACTGGGTGTTATCCATCTCTTCTACCTGTCCTTAGATTTTGCTAAGTGCATACTTTTATGGATCAGTTGAAAAGCCCCAATCACTATGTAATTTAAGATTTTATGCCTGAATGCTGGATGTCATCTTAATGAGTGTGGTGGTGTGTGTGTGAGTGTCAGGAGGTATAAAAGGAAATCATGCTTTGTTTCTGTGATGAATTTCTATGACTGTTTCATGATACTGTCTGTACTTTGTTAATTGAATAAGAGTTATTTTGGAATGAGGAAATCTCTAGCTGCTGAATAAGTTTCAGTCAGTGCAATTAAAATGTTAACATAGATTGCTGTTAAATATGCAATTCACATTTCTCATTGTGCATAGAAAGAGCTGAGGTGGGTGGGTGGTCAGCTGCTGGGTTTAATTCTCTTCCAGCTTACAGCACGGCATACCACTGAGTCTGCAATAGTTACCTTTTTGAAGCTTGTTTTAATTGTATTGTTATATATGTCAAATCACCAAATGAGACCCAAGGCTGCTTGCCTGCTGCTCTGTAACTACCTAGCAAAAACTTGCAGCCCCCCCTAAGATATTTGTGTGCTGGTTTCTGAATTTTGCCCTGCGCTCCCTAATACATACTCCAGCAGCCTTGCTGCAAAATCACTCTGAAGATACAGAGCTTGGATGTTTGTGGGGCAGCAAAGTCATGCTCTGTGTTCCCCAATCTGCTGAGTCTGAGCCAGGTGGAAATTGGGGTGCAAACCTGTGTACTGGGCATCCCAAGCTATTGTGGCATCACAGAAGCAGAGAGCAAGGCTGTGGCTGACTCCAGCTCTTCCACATCTACCTAGTGCCTGTGTCTGGAAGGTGATGGAAACCAAAGAGATGTGCCAATGCAGGCCATGAAGCCCAGAGACTACACCACCACTTCCAAGTAGGGTCTAATGAAATTAAAAGCACTTCCCTTCTCCTTTGTCATCACCTCTGTTACATTATCCTGAAGAGATCAACCCCTCGCTCACAGAAAGGTTTTCTCCTAAAATATATTAACCTCATCTCTCTCTCGTGTCAGTACTCTAATTGAGACTTAATGTATTTACCTCTGCTTTTGTCACCCCCCTTTCCTCCCTCCCTCTCCCTTTTTATTGGTACCACGTTGGATTAGCATCCATAAGCACGATGCCCTTTCCTGCACATGTCAGATGGGCAGAATGCTGTCAGTAAGACCTATCATTTAACCACTGGTGTTCTGGATCATTAGCACAGTGCCACAGTTTCACCCTCCATCCTGGTGCTTTCCTTTAAGTAGATTTCCCTGCATAAGTCTCATTTTCAAAATGATGGTTTAAGTGCACATGTTAATTGCAAGATTTAATTATATGGTGCTGAAGTTGTGAAATTTTCCTCCTAATTAACAAGGGGAAACTTGGCACGAGAGAGAGGGCATAATGGGGAAACGCCTTTTGCATTTCATCATTAACAATTCCTGCACGTGGCTGTCGCAGCGGCATGTGCCCCAGATCATTGGCTTCCCTGGGTGAGGATGGATCAGGTGCAGGTGAAGGCCAAGTTGTCCACAGACAGGTGCCTGCAAGGAAAACAGTGTTGTTGGCGCTGGAGGTGAGCAGAGCTTTGGCACTACAAAAGACAAATATCCAGAGAGTTTCAGGGAGCTGCTTCTTACAGGCATGTTGACTTGAAGTGAGCAGGGTGAGACCAAATCAATTTTACACTGAGGTTTCTTTCCAAATTGGCAACTAAGATTTGGTTCAGATTGATATCCAGGCTTCAGGAACTACATCCCAGCATTAGATGGAACTTAGAGACTCAGACAAAAAGATGCTCCTCCCATATGATGAGAATCTGTTTCTATTTCCACAGATCTGCCTGCCTCATAATGTGCTTTTCCAAGGTGGGACAATTTGTTTTGTCTCATCCTCTTTTTGATCTTTTTCTTTTCTCTTTTCTTGTTCCAATAGCCAGTTGAAATATTTAGCCTTTCTGTTACCTCTCCTTTTTCTTTCCTTTCCCCAGGGCAGACTCTAGGAAAAGCTGTCCTGGCTGGGAGAATGAACAGAGCCAGTGTCAGTCTCAGTGAATGGAAATGAAAGAATATGAGGTGGTTAATTCCTTCGTTTGGGTAAGGTTCTCTCACAAGCCCATCCTAATCAAGATGAAGGGATACAAAGGGTTCACATCAAGACCACCTCTCCCCTATGCCTATTGCTTGTTCTCCCTTCCTTTAACCTTTCTCATTGCATTATGTAACGGTTTTTTATTTTCCTTAATTGCCTTTGGTGCTCAATGGCTGATGTCCTCAGGCTTTTGAAGCACTCAGCCCTTCCCAGCAGCCTTGGCTCCTTATGCCCATGTCACTCCCCTCAGGGCTCCCAAATCCCACTTGTCAGTAGAAGAGTCTTCTAGGGCTTGGCAATCACTTTTCAGCAAAGGAAGAGTGCCACTGGGAAATCCTGGGAGACCAGGTAGCAGGAGAATTGTGGCAACAACTCTTTTGCAGAAGTTCAATGTGATGGAATTCATCTTGTGCAATTTTGAAGACCCTGTACAAGTAGAAATTTCCATGTTTCAGGATTTACAGATAACTGGTTTAAAAACAACTGAAAATTCACTTTTCTAAAAAATAAAAATACTTTATTTTTGGTTTGTGTTTATTTTAAATCAGAAATTGCATTGTAATGCATAATGCAATATCCCTTATAAAACTAGCATTTGAATCTTTGATTTTGACCTGATCTAAAAAGTTTGGATTTTTTCCTCTGACCTTTTGATGAATTCAGTGCACTCCCATGGAAAGTCCTGAGTGTAGTAGTGCATTCTTTTAATTCATCATGCAGTCACTTAATCTGACATTAGATTTTCATGTGCTTTTTCTTTAAGGTACACTGCTTGGATACATAATTCTGTACTCTCGGACTTCAGATAATGAATAATCATTTTCACGGATCAACCTAATTAGGTAGCTGAGAGCATTGCCTACAACAGAGTGAAAAAGTGTATATATTCACAGCTAGACAACTGTTCATTAGGGGCCTGACCTTGGAGCCATTATTCATGTTGAGTGGTACTCACTTATAGGAGATACTCCTATTGTCTTCAGCACGCATATTACTACATAAAATATCATCTGCCAATGTTATGGCTTCCTTAACATCCCAATATTTTCTACCTACAATGACACCTGATGTAAATTATGCAAGCAAATTTTTGACGAGAAGGCAGCGCTGGCAGCGATGCTGTGCATTTCATCGCATCCATAGGAAAAATCCCTCCTACTGCAGCAAGCCCATTCCCACCCTAGAGCTGAGATAATCATAACTGGCCTTGAGTATTCTCCTGGTCTGTTGCTGTGTGATTTAAAGTTTGTTTACTTTAACCCTCTTGAGGAAACCTGACTGACCTTGTGCTGCAGAAGGAAATGGCCCTGACCACACTGCAGCCGCTGGGGCAGGTACCAGCAGCTGGGGGCCCGTTAACATATTAAAATGCACTAATGCAATTGCAAGCAGTTGTTTCACCAGTCCCTCAGGGATGAATGGATTTGAATTGCAGATTCTTGGTTTTTTTTCTCTGTGTCTCTCTGTTTTTCCTGTCCATTTTTCCTCTTCTTTCCCGGACATCTCCCTCTCCTACCCAACCTGGTCAGTCTGAGTGCTGTGTATGTCTTGCACACTGGTCACACTGGTTGGGAGCAATATTGTGCTTCCAGGTCAGTTCATGCACCCATTTGTGCCCTTTCCTGTGGGAATTGATAGGGAATAGGCTGCACTATTGGGTCGCCTCCCCCCTCACTATGTTGGTGGTTAGTCACTCTTCTGCTGCAGCAGGGAACAAACAAAAGCTGTTTATCATCAGGCACCCATGTAACAGATCATCACATCATTCTTTTATTTCCTAGTGAATTCTTTCAATGGTAGAAGGAGTGCTGGAGGCTCCTTTCTCAGATCATACCAAGGTGAGAGGTCAGTCTAACACGGAAGAAGAAGCTGTGTTTCAGGGACAGATAACCCTTTGAAGGTTTGGGATATTCAGGTTTTCTCCCCATTTTGCCACAGACTGCCTGCAGGACCTTAAATAAATCACTGATCTCCTGCCCTGCCTTAGTTCCATATGACATGCTTGAGACCTGTATGCCCTGACACGAAATTTCCTGCCCTGTCTCTGCTCTGTTTTGCCCTTTTCCATGGTTCAGCCCAGCTGGAAATTAAGTACTTTGCAAATGTATGCTCACTCCCCTTCCCTCTGGTGGGATAGAGAGAAGAATCTAAAAAAGATAAAATGTGGGAAGACATATATATGAGAGATCTATTAATTGAAATAAAGTAAAATACAATCATCTCCATCAGCAGCAGCACAGTAGTGAAAAGGTGAGAGTAATAAAACCCAAAAGAAACAAACAATGCACAATACAACTGCTCATCCCCTCCTGGCTGAAGCCCAGCTCATCCCCGAGCAGCATTTTTCCCCCTTTCCAGCTAACTCCTCCCAGATAATATATGGGACATGACGATCTGTGGTATGGAATACCCCTTTGGCTGTGTCAGATCAGCTGTCCCAGCTGTGCTCCCTCCCAGATTTTTGTGCAGCTCCTCACTGACAGAGCATGAAATACTGAAAGTTCCTTGACTTAAGATGGTCACTACTTAGCAGCAAATAAAACATCAGTGTCTTATCAACGTTATTCTCATACTAAATCTAAAGCACAGCTACTAAGAAGAAAACTGACCCTATCCCAGCCAAAAAATAGAAGGCTTCTTTTGAAAGAAGTCCGTGCTACCTTGACTGCCACTCTGCACCCAACCCCAGGCAGTGCTGGCACAGCCGGTCCCCTGCCTTGCCTTGCTCTGCAAGCATCGCTGTACCACAGACAGCAATAACCAGGCAGCCCCTGTATTTGTTCAATGCTTCACTGTGTGACAGCTTTTCGATATAGGTAAGCTTTGTGGAAGATGTGGAGGTAATGAGCTTGTGTACTGGCTTAATATATCAGGCAAGAACATTCCTAAGTACAAGGCACCTTCTAACCACCGTGAGCGATTTGTGAGTGGTGAAGATGCTATCTGCTGCCAGCAAAGTGGGCCATGTTTTAATATGTGAGGCATGTGTTGCTGTCAGTTTTTGTCAAAGAAAGGATGTCTTATCTTATCTTGTGATCAGGCAGCTCTGAATAAAACCATGGCACAGAGTGGTGACATTGACACGGGGAGGTGAGCTCCAGCGACAGCCTTTCCAGGGGGAGCAGGTACAAGGGGTTTCTGTCCGGCAGGCACTCTCCCCTCTCTGCTTTCTCCAGTGAGGAGGTGCCCAAGGAAATATGTTAAAGCTGTTTTTACTTCAGCTCCGTGGTTACGTGCAGGATCTGGTGCACAGCCATTGCTTGTGCGTGTAGGTCCAGGGTGACCAGGCAGCAGGTAACAGCCCTTGTGGCCTAAGAGAGGTGACACTGGACCAGCGCCCAGACCCCAGTGAAGCTCTCACTAGCCACTAGTGTCATTCAGGTTTCTGCTGTGTCTCTGATAGAGCAAGACAAGAAACGTATTCCCACAGTCCAGGAATTATACCGGAGGGGTTTTCAAGCCCATCAATTTCTATGTTATTCTAAGAAGCTTGGGCTTAAGCATTCCTCTCCTTGCTTTTTCCAAAATCAGTCCATGTACACCAGTGTTCTAAACTATATTTCATGGGGAGTCATGTGAAACTTTTGGGCTTGATGACTGTAGAAGATAATCTGACTAAACCGGAAGTGATCAGGAGATCAGTAACATAACAATATACTGTTAAATTCCATCTGGTCTGGGTGGGTCAGGCATCTATTCACTGAGGCATTGGAAATCTGCATTTTATTTGAGAGCATCAGGCTATCAGGTGCAGCTTATCCTGGCCAGAATCCTACTGCTGTCCCACTCGCATGGAGTCAAGCAGATCTTGAGTAATGTGATATTCTTAGTATCTTCTCTCTTGCAATTTTTATCTCTTTCGCAGGCTTTCCCCTCTCCAAAACACATGACTGTCTGAACCTTGCTCCAGGATAAGACCTCAGTATCCTCCTTGGGGACGGAGGTTCAAGGGCAGCCCAGCACTCCTCCTTTCCCAGCCAGCTGCCCCTCTCTGCCGTGCAGCCTCTGCTGCACCCATTGCTGGGGTAAGCTCTCAGCAGCTTTCAGATGCTCCTTTTTCCTGTTGAGAGTGCGACAGAAAGTGATTGCGAGAATTATCTCAGCCCCATTCATCTGAGAAGGGCTCTCTGTCCGGGTTGTGATTTTCCTGGTTCCTTTTCCACAGTGTTGGCAGTGATACAAAAGAGAAAAAACCACAGACAAGCTCTGAGTTCAAAACGAGCTGTTGCTGCACAGCAGCCCGGTGATGACTTACTGCCAACAGACATGTGAGTTTACTATAGATCTACTTTAGGTCATAAGTGCAAAAACATATCTCGTTAATATTTAAAGATGCTTAGCACAAAAGCATGTATAATTAAACAGCACATCAGAGCTGATAATTCCAAATAATCTGTCTTCTGAAAAGGGATTTTTGTAATTTGTTAACTGGTTTGAAATCCACAGCTTAGCAGCAGGAGTATGTTTGCATTACAAAATGAGTAATTTTAAATGTTGGGCTGTGTCCATTCTCTCTGAGAAGAAAAAGAGACATAACATAAAAGAGGATTTTTAAACAGGCACATAAGTGTGGATTCAGCATTGCCTAAAGCTCTCTGTCTGCCTGAGATATATGTCTCATTTTTTAAAAGCAAAACTATATTCCTACTAGGTGTTGCATTGCTTTCTCTCAGGATATTTTCATATTCCACAAGGCGCTCATTGATATTAACCATATCTTTCTCCAGAAAACTCAATAGTGAAGGAAAGCCTATAATAAGAATGATCTATTAGTTAGTAAAAAAAGTGACATACAAGACAAATGTGAAAGTATTAATGGTGTCAGGGACAAAATACAATATGCTGTGAGCTTTTCATTACATCCAAAAGAGTATCTGAGCACATTTTCTTGCCTTGCTGCTAAAAATCTATGACAAAAGAAAACGTGCTTATGATCCTTTGCAAATCATGCTTTTCAGAAGGGTCAAAATACAATCTAGTGTGTTATCACAGCTATACTTTAATGTAAGATCAAAAAATACCAAGTGTTGAGGGTACATGCAGACTGTTGATCACACAGGAGGTTTATTTACAAGGCAAATCTAAAAGACCCCCTATTTTACATGTTTCACTGAAGTTATTTCTGGAAGTTACTGAAGTTGTCAGAGTCTCATTTACATGTGACAGTGTTGGGATGGCAAATCCCAGAAGGCACAGCCCTGCTGTGGTGAGGCTGCATTAGCTGTTATTAACTCAGGACCCGGAGCTTTGGCTTAACTCCCTGCCACAGATGATTTTTTCTCTTCAGGCTGCTTGGGGGAGGCCAGGGAGGCTCATTGAGAGCTGTCACATATAAGTGTCCTACTCAGTACTTTGCTTTGTGTACCCATCCAGCACCTCATAGTCATTAGGAGTTGAAATAAAGACTAAACTGGCTGTGCTGGGTTCTGCTATGAAGTGGCCAACACCAGTAATGGAGAGAGAGAGGAAGGAAACAGTAGGAGTTTGCTCTCACAACTGGAGAATACAATCCAGAGAGGTGTATTCTTCAGGTCTGTCCTGGAAATGGTGGCATCCAGAGTGGCTTTACTAATTCAGGTATCTAAATGCATTTGATTACAAGGGAAGGTCTGGCAGAGCTGCTGTACTCAGATTTAACAGGCAGCTAGGGAAGGGACATGAGCGGCCACATCACAGCTGTCTGTGAGGGCTGACTGGTGTCACACTTGACTCTTCTCTGGCTGTACTAGGGGCCCTCAGTATAAAGGTAATCCTAATAGGTCATAATTTTCTTGAACTTAAATGTTCCAGTTATCTATCTAAATATAGCCCAGAGACACATTAAGACTAAGTCATGAAATAGAGTTATTTAAATAACTAGTACTTGTGTGTATAATTTAAAAAAAAAAAAGGTAAAAAAGAGGCTATTTTGGCTGTCTGACTTGGCTCTTTTGGAACCAGGAGTAGATCAAGGCAGCTGGTGCTGAGGCCCCTGTAATTGTGTGGTATTTGTTCCAGGGGTTTATTTTGTACTAGATTTTGTCTGGTTCCTAGTGGCTTAATGTCCTCAACAGACTTGGGATTCAAGGCTCCCCAAAGGACTACATACTGGTGCAAGGCAAGATGTCCCCATTACGGAACACATCAGTAGCACACACGGAAGGCAGCTTTTCTCCAGAAAGGATCTAATGTGAATGAATCAAAACTGCTCTGTGAATGGGATCAGGCTGGAGTACCCAGGGCCAGACAGCATCATTGCTAGGAGCTCATCAGAGATGCAGACACAGACTGGTGCCTCACCTTCAGCATCTGGGCACAGGAGACTGTGTATGGACGGTGATGAAGCCCATGTGACTCAATGCATAACTTTTGACTCTACCACAAAACTGCAGTGGTCCCAGACGTACACCATCCAAGTTTAACTTATGGAGAACGTGCATTTTACAGATTGGCTGTGAGGAAAAGACAAGGCTTTCCCATTCAGCCACTGTAATTTGTTTTTCCTCTAATTCCCTGTGTTTGTCTCTCTAAGTTGGATGCTCTGGGAAGCCAATGTCTAGTTTGACTGCTAATTAATAAGGCCCTTCAGACTGGCCACGGAGGGATAATCAGAGGCTGAATAATGTGGCATGTACCTCTTCTCTCTTAGAGCCGCTGCTGCTGATATTTTTCCCATTAGCAAGTCGCAGAGTGTTGATGATGGAGGAGGATCCAGGGAACTGCAGCCTGTCATGAAGCAGATCATCTTGAGTGTGCTCACAGGGCACCTGCAGGACAGCTGTGGGTGAGGGTCCATAATGACCCCGAGTCCCCAGGCAGGTGCAAAGGAGAGACGCTTTAATGCAAAACCCAGGCTTTTTAGGCAGTTAGGCGATTATCAATTACACTACTTTAAATCATAACAAATTCAACCAACCACCATACACCACGATGTGAACACACAGTGGTGATATTAACTTATTTTTCTACCCCTGATTCCACTTTCCCACAGCCCTCTGCTACTTAGCCAAAGTAACAGGCCTGAGTCATGATTTTACAAGGCCTTCCTTTCGTTAGGTTTTACCTATATGCGACAGACAGCCACGGGATCAGGCTCAGCCAGCAAGGGTTTAGGAAAGGCAGGTGTTGCCTGACCGAGCAGTTTTCCACAGCAGTCTCTGGAGAAGCTGCAGCCCCCGGCCCGGACAGGTTCAGTCTCAGCTGGGCTCAGAACTGGCTGGACAGGCAGGCCCAGAGCGGCGGTGAACGGTGCTGCGCCCCGTTCGTGCCGGATCACTGGGGGTGTCTCCCGGGATCGCAGCGTCCCAGTCCTCTCCGGCATCTCTTTGATGACTTGGCTGTTGAGTCACCATTAGCAAATTCACGGACTACACCAAGCTGGGCGGGAGTAGGGGGTAGGAAGGCTCTGCAGAGGGATCTGGACAGATCAGACATACTATATGTCTTCTGACAGAGATGGTGCTTTCAGCATGCTGTCAAAATTTACTTCCCATGATGAAGTAAGCTTCAGCTCCAAGATTGCAAAAAATATCACTCTGGGCTGCTATGACCCTCTCCTCAGTGAAATGTACCACATGATTTGCTAAACAAAGCACCAGGAAAGAATACTACAGGTTGAAATGAGTTTTATTCCAGAGTTTACCTATCTAAAATGATTAATGCATGCTTCATAACTTCAAAGATTTCCCATCTCTTCAGAAGGAGGGGATTTCTTCAAAGCTTTCAGACAGATAGTTGATGAAGGCACGGTCCCAGTGGAGATTTTACATTGCCAGTATGTACCCCTTCAAAGATTTCACTGTTGGCACACTGTATTTGAAGATTTCCTGCCCTTTGTTACCCATTCATTTAATTTCACAAAAAGAAAAAAAAAGCATATCTTTGGGGTCTCCTTCAAAGAAATTTCACATCACACCCCTGAACCCTAGAGAAGAACAGCACACACCACATTTTGGGGTTTGCTGTAGTGTAATTAGCATCTCTAGGGAAAAGAGCTGCCCTTTACTAGCAGATTTGTTTTTCTTACTGGGAATTGTCCTTGATGTGCTTTGATTCAATTGCCAGATCATTTTTTAAAATTAAATGCTGAACAATGATTCCTCAGCAAGTTCATCATTCAGCTGGAAAGTTTTTGGATCAAGGAGACATCCACCCATACGTCTAGAAGGATTTAAAAGTGTTTGCAAGAATATCAGAGAAAAATCTTCTAGGATTTTTAGAAGCAAAAAGAAATGCTCACCAGATGGAGATGCTTGGACTGCAGGAACAGTGGCTAAGTTGTTGCCTAGCTGTTTGTGGAAACAGATGTACAATAATATATTAACTCCTGGAGAGCATATTTTAAAAGTTTGCAAGGACTGCAAAAATTTATAGCTGCTTCACTTCCACTACTCAGTCCTATCAATAGAGTTGAAAGTAGACCTGAGAAAGATATAATTCTTCTAATGGTTTAATCAATTTACGAACACTGCTTTTACTCCTGTTTTCCCCCGTGTAATAAATTGTTAATTAACATGAGTCAGAAACATATGAAAAAAAGTCCCTGCCTCTATAGGCTGCTGTGAAAAAGAGGGAATTTTTGAAAATGTACATAATCTATGGAAACAGGTAGAGTTGAGACTCGAGCATAATCAGAGGCACCACACTCCAAAACCCAATAATGTTCTGTTGTTTTGAATGCCTTTTCTTTCTAGTTGTCCTTTGTGTTGCCCAGTGAATGCATCCATCAGCTCTTCATGCCTCAGTAATTCATGAAATTCTCTTTCCATTAAAAATAAATACTGCATTTTATATCCTTGAGATGGACCCCATATTTGATTGTCTTTTCCATGGCTGTGTATATTGAAAACTATAAAATTATAATACAACTATTAATCCCCTGTATCTGCTTGTACCTAATTTTTATTAAAAATGTATTGTGCTCCAGCTGGCTCATAAATTACAATGCAGTAAAAAGGCTCCAGTTGGATTACTTCTGAAGGAGAACATATTGAAATAAAGAAAGGCTTACTGATTAATATTTTGACTTTATATACAGTGTTACTAAGGTAGTGGCTTGATTACCATAGAAAAGAATTTGTAGTTAACTATATTGCAGATCTGGTGAACATAACAATGTGAAGCTTGAGGAAAGTGGCATTTACCAAAGAAAACACATTATCATCACTGATCAAATCTTTCAAGTTATCTTCTCCTTTTATGAATGACATAAAAAAACTTACTTTGTTTCAGCAGTAAATTAATGCATTTATAGGAATGTGACAGAACCTGGAATCACATACCATCTGTTCTCTGTCTCTCAATTGCTATCACTGATTGGTTTTGATAGCCTCTCTAAAAAAGGCCTAGAAATAGCTGAAATAGCTTTGTCTTTAGTTTTAATACCATGAGAAGCAAAATTGCTTAATTATGTCTCATTTGGGAAGTAATGGGAAAGAAAAAATGAGAATATTTGGCTTAGAAGCAACTAGGGGCCTCCTTTCCCATTTTGTAGGCTTAACAGTCAGCATAATTTTGGGGGTAAAATTTATAGATTAAAAAACACACCATGGAGCTCAGTGAGTGAACTGAGAAATTTCAGCTGAAAGCTTAATTATTCCAATTCTCACTTGTTGCCTGAGACCAAAAACTCAAGTTAAACTCACAGAGTGCACCCAGTCCTTAAAGTGGAGGCTGAGAGTGTTCACAGGGGAAGGAGGTCACTGGAAAAATGAGCTGTTTTCTGTAGGCAAACGAGGACACAGGCACTTGGATTATGTGGGCTTGGACACAGCCTCCATGAGGCTTGGTAGTTCCATTTTCCATCCTGAAACAGTTTGATTTCAAACTTTTACTTTACATTAAAAAACCCCAAACTTGGTTTCCAAACCTGCCCTTTGCTTTTTTTTTTTTTTTTTTGCCTGTCTCACATCTTCTCCCACTCTTTCTCACACATGCACACCAGGCTATGCTCCACTTTCATGACTAAGACAACAGAGAAGGTGAATTTTTTCTTACATTGGGATTTAAATGAGAATAAACCCCCATTATTGTCTGTATTTTATCCCTGAAGTTTTGCCAATAATAATGTAGAATTGAGGATGCTGTCACGGTGTCAGACCACATACCAAGATGCAGGACTGCAGGTGTTTTGAATTTTCCAGTTATTTGTCTTGTCCTTTTTGGTCAGCCAAAGACTCATGAAAACACCATCAGGCAATGAAAACTAAATCGACTATCGGAAACAGCAGTGGCAGCTGCAGAATCTAGAAAGAAAAGATAATTTAATGTCTGCCTTCCACAATGTTTTGGGCCAGCCAAGGAAGATTTACATACGCTCTCTAAAAATGTCAGTGTAAGAACATAAGCATTACCTTTGATGTACCATAATGCTGACAGACAGGACATATACGTGATAACATTACTTTAGAGAGTAAAGTGGTATGCTTTTTGATCACAGGTATTTACAGCCAGATGTAAAGCCCAATTCATTCCCTTCTTTATCTGATAACAAAGAAGTTGCACACAGAATTTAATACAGTGTGAATACTGAGTTGTAAAACAAATAAAAATAACCAGAAGTATTTTGATGCCTTGCAATATTCCTGACATTTCTGCCCCTTTGGATAGGCAGGCTCCCAAGGCAGACCTGCATGTGTGGCACCTGGATGAAACACCCAACACAGAATACGGCCTTGCACCACATCTGAGCTGGAAAAAGTAATTTATTTGTATATCTTCTGAGTATCTTCCATTTTTTTACTCATTCTGCTCTATTTTTACAGGCAAATACTCCGCAGTTTCTGTCCTTGGTTGCTAAGACTGTCTGAACAATAACTGACTATGGCATCTTTGCTCACGTCTGCTCACAGCTCTTTCTGGTCCTGGGACTATGGAAAATGGAGAGCAAACAGACACGCATCAATTAATATGAGAGCCTGCCACTGCAGCAAATCCAGTTGAGTGAGGCAATTAGAAGAAAACATTAAGAAAACAATTCCAATGGCTGAAACATTTAGTTTTTGAATCCTTTCAGAATTTTCACTACAATGCCTCCCTCCAGCCTATACTTTTTTTTCCTCTGTCCAAAACTGAAACACTAGACATTGAGACCTGAACTCCTGTGAGAAAAGAGAGTTATGAGTACAGTCTAATTTTTTTGTATTCCTAAGGAATAGAGTGGGAAAGATATCCCACACTAAGAGGATACATCTTGGGTTTAAATCCTCTTTAAGTTTAAAATTCACTTTAGGTTTAGGTATTTTTCATTTTCTTGAAATTGAGAATTTGCTCCAATGAACAAAAGGGGGACTAGCTTCAGCTAAATTTATGTTACTCAGGATTTTTTGAATGACTACTGAGCAAACTATTTCACCAAAATTGTGGGAAAGATAATGATACACTCAGCAAAGGGAATTACCATCAAAGACTTCGGAGGGTGCCCATGTTAGTTATTTTTTATATATTATTTATATTATTTATTATATATTATTTATTACTGTCAGTGCTTTTAGTGTTTTCTCATCTTCATAAGTCAGCAAAGGCATGGCACAGATGCAGGGCTTGGAGTTCTTACGCCTCTTTACCAGTTTATACTTCCCGGACACTGCCAAATTTTCTGTGTTAATTCCCACATGCTGTACAACACTAGGCCACTGCCCTGGGGGGCTGAACTCTATTAAAGGAGCACCAAGAGAAGTTTCTTCAGCATAGTCCACTTCACTCACTCAGCAGCACTATCTTGTAGGCAGGTATGATGCCTGCCATTTACTAGTGCTGGGAATTGAGGCTGTTTGATGGATCTAACTGAATAATCAGCACCGTCCCAACTTGTGGGGACACTCTTTTTTCTGCTCCCCAGAAAAGCTGCTCCTTTTACAGGGTTGAGAAATCAAGGCCAGAAGTTTTCTGTATTCCATGCTTTTCAACATATCCAAGCTTACAAATGGTTAATGAAATATGGCACCTGTGGAATTTGTAGCAGTATTAAATGGGGTGAAATATTAAACAGGGAAAAGAAATCAGTAGCTCTGTGCATTCACTATTACTTTACTAAAAGGTGTCCTTAGGGATTTCAGGCCTAGAATTCTAGATCTGTGTGCATGAACAATCCCTGAGGAAAGAGGTTGAGCGATTCCTAAATATACACTGGTGCCCCTCTCCTCTTGCAATCAAGTCTTTCATTGACTCGCACTCTATGCACTGTTGGGATGAGCCAGGCTCAGTCTGAAGGAGCCCTTTGCTGTGTGATCTGTCGTTAATGGGCCTCCAGGAGATTTTGGGACTGCACCTTTTACCCCATGTTATTGTGCTTTGAAGGTGCACAACGGCTCAGCACACTCAGATGCACCTCAGAGCTTCCTCCAAACACCTTGGGCTCTGTCCTACACACATCGATTGATGGAGCCATTAAGGCCTGAAAGGACGGACTGTAATGATTCCATTCGGACCGATCCAATTTCAGTGACATTGTCTCATACAATTCCATTAACATTGGAGCTGTTACAACCTCAGTGACAGATTATTATTTCTTTTAAAAAAGGAAAAGGAAATTAACAGAATATATTGAATTGCACTGAATTGAGACAATAAATAATGGAATGTACCAGACTCTAACCTCTCCCTTCTGTAATTCCAGGCAGAAAAATAGACATATTTACCACAAAGTTGATGACATATGTAGCACTTACGTTAAAATATGTGGCAAATCCTTATAACATATGGGTAGAATTATAAAACTGGCTAGGTTTCATATTGACTGCAATTTAACTTCAGGTGTAGAATTAGACAGAAAGTGTATGTCTACATCTATCTAGCGATGCTCATTGTTGTAGTCACAGAGCAAAACACACTGTTGAGTCCCCCATAAGAGAAGAAACAAATTTAAATAGCTAAATTTTTCAGAAGACACACAGGACCAGTAGCAAAATGAAGAGGGACCCCTACATGAATATTTGTGTGGACAGAGGAAGGGCTGCTTGAGGGTGTAACCTGAGCAGCTCTATTCCCCAAATGAAACATGCCATACTAGAAGATCTTATAGGAAAATATTTTTTTATCCAAAAAGATTTCTTTTGACTAAGTTTTTCATTCTAAAACACAGTCTCTGACAGATCCACACCCCTGATTCATCTGATCCTGATGGGAATCTGCATAGTGCCATTGCTATTAAGCAGTATGGTCTGTGTTTGTGTGCAATTTGTATTGCCTGAAGAGTTTGATGCTAAAACCAACACAGTGGTCCTTGAACTGCCTTGCTGGGTTCAGCTTCAGAATGAATGTAGTGATCCTGGATGATTCAGTTTGGAGTAGTTATTCCCATTTACTATCCAGAACCTCAAGATACATTTCTTGAATGCACAAGCACACATTCACGCAATGATACGAAGAGGGACTTAGACTTCCATCTCCATAATGGTTAATCCTGATTTTCTAGCTTGTGCTAATCATGATTTTTGACTACTTCCATGCATTTGTGGTGTGGCAGATTGCTATCTGTTGCATTCAGAGATGGTGAGATTCCTTATCTTCAAGTTCCTCATTTCCAGCGTTCAGTGCTTTGGAAATCAGCAGCTCTGTTGCAATTCCCTGTTCTTTGCAGTAAGAAATCAAAGAAAGAATAAGGACATTCCTACAACATCCAGGTGAGTTCAAGACCTCTTACACAAACCCCTTTTTCTTCAGTGGAGATAACTGCTTTCTGCAGTGTCAGAGAGCAGATAATCAGATGTAGCTTTTGGCAACGCCTGGCAGCACCAGGTTTGATGGAAATGTGAAGTCTCCAGATGTTGACGGAACTCCTCAGCTTTTCCAAGCCTTTGTTGTTAACAAATTTCCTGATTGAATGGCTGTTCCCAAATTCAGTTCTATGGACCTCAAGTCTCTGACTCTTAATATTTTCTGCAGATATTTTCCTTATGCTGGTGGATGGATGCTCAGGGAAGTTTCCTCTGCAAATATCTCTTTCTCAAGTCCAACATTTCTGTATCTGAAGCCAGAGTCCATCCAGCTTCTCACAATTCCAGAATATTTGCACACATAGGAAGTGCATCTGTTTGAAATGTAATTAGGCTCATAGTGGGAAGTGAGTTTCAGCTTTAGTTAGAATGAGAGAACTTCTTTTCTGTCTAATCTTTCAGGAGTGCTCTGAGCAGGTCTGGCTATCTGCACTTGCATCTGTTTCCCTTTGTTTGCTTTAAATATGCATAGAGTCTGCAAACAATTGTGGGTACCAGAGGGGAAATTCGTGTGATACAGTGAGAGAGAGCAGCAGACATGTTCCCTGCTCCCAGGTCTGGCATCCCCTACACCATCATGAAGTCCCTGCTGTGCAGGAGAGAGCAGCGGGGCAGGATGGGACAAGGCAAGAGCACAATGGGAAAAGTGACGGCAATTCTGATAGAATTCAAGTGCTGCCAGCTATGAAGTGTTAACACAAAACTAAAGCAACAGCGTGATAATTTGCAAGAGCGAAGTTTGATCCTGAAGGGAAAAAAAACCAATAATGCAGAGTTACCATTCTGTCTTCAACCTGCTCATATCTGCATTTTGTCTTTACCATTTCTACAGATTCATCACTGCAGCTGTGGAAATAATTAAAATTACTGGAATGCTTGTGGATGGCTGCTTTCATCATACTGTCTGTAGGCTGTAGTTGAGTCTTACCACAGAGACAGCAGTGGGGTTAGTGTTGGTTGTGGATCTGCAAAGCCTTTCTTTGTAATATTCACCTTTGATACTCTTAAGCTGCCTTTGTAGAGCCTTTGCTGTTGTTGTATAATCTCAGAAGTGGTTTATTGCACACTAAGACCATTCTTTTAGCCTCCTCAAGTACTACAAATAGCAATGGGAGTTTCCCCCATCCCTTAATTCACACTGTGGTGGAGTTTTATTTTACTGTAAATTGTCTTTTTCATAGGTTAGATGATTTTGTAACATTATGAGGATACAGGAAATATCACTAAGAAAAGCTCCAGCAACAGAAATAAAAAATCCCAGGCATGAGGAGGGATGACACACTGAGTTCTGATCAGCAGGGATCTTCACAAATTTACCTTGCCCTGAGGGAAAAAGAAGGATTCACTATTTTCAATTTCCCTTGTGATCTGACCCCATTTGGCTCCTGCCAGGATGAGCTTCCAACTGCTAACCAGGGCTTGTGTTTTGGTCCAACCACTAAGCTTGTGTTTATTAATAAACACTCATAAATCACTCTGATTTTGAAACAATTTCATACAAGTACCAGAATTTTTCATAAGCTTCATACACAATAAGCATTTGAATTTCACTTTAGATCATTTCAAAAGGAGGAGCTTTATAATGTATCCTATTAGCTTTACAGAGTTTGGGGTATGTGTGTGTTTTTTTGTATTTGGAAAGTTGACTTTATAGTTGATTTTGTAATCAAACACAGGGGAGGGGGGGAAATAATCAGGCTCCATCAGTGGAACTGATCAATTTAAATATTTCCACTTAAAAAGAAATTGGCATATTCTTTTATACATACTGTTAATTATCTTCACTGTGGTGATCTAAATATTCCTCACAGCTAAATGACTGCACCATCGTGGATTATCCTGAATTTAAAGGGAAAAAAATATAGAAATGGAAAAAGACATGCACAAAACATAATGAGATTCTCATGGGTTTAAAAATGTTTCTGCATATTCTATGCTTCTATAAAGCCATTTAAATGAAAGAACCATTGGAGGGGGGGAAAAAAAGGAAAAACTCTTTGCCTTAAAGATGCACACAGACATAAAAACTTATTCCCCATGGAAATTGTGCCTCTAAATGACAATTCACTTTTATGAACAGTTTTATTACAATATAGATTTCCTGCAGCTAATTTCATCAGTTGTCCCACTCTGCTGCTACTTTCCACTGCCTCTCTAACTTCTTGTTATCTAAGTACGGGTACATTAATTGCTATATGATGTAAGAGAGTGGGCTGCATGCCAGAGCCATAAGCAGGGAAGCATTTTGCCTGCCAGGTCTCCCTGACAATGCCTGCACCCAGCTGACTGTGTAGCAGTATTTAAGCAATATTTCCGTGTGATGGATTAAGTGTCATTGATGAATGTGGATAATGGAATCTCCGGAGTGTCATTTTAACAAGACGTATATGTTGTTGGACGTATTTCACAAGTCTCTGTAATAATGCATTAGTCTCACTGAGAAGGAATAGGTGATTAGTAGCACTAATTAGAAAGTTCTTGGAGACAGACTTTGGTTGATGAAGTATGGTTTGAGCTTTCAGTCATTAACAATACTGCAATGAGTTCAAGGTAGAATCAATCCAGGAGGGTGATTGCATAGATGACATTAAAAATTATACATTCCTTATTAATAGGTTGATTTGCATTCTAAATTAAATGATGGCATTTATAAAGAAGAAAAAGAAGAAAGGAATTAATTTTTTCTATTTTATTTGCTGTGTGAGTGATGTGTAGTTCAGTTTCCAAGTGAGGAATCTAATCTTCTGTTATCTGCAGCAAGACATCCATTTATGGTAAAAGAAAAAGTGGAGCACAACAGAGGGAATTACCTAGTGCCTGGGAAAGCTCATTATCTTGGATCTGGGTGGGCTGGGGAGCCTTTCACAAACATTGCCAGTCATTTCTTTTCTTTCCATGTGGCAAAAGAGAAGAAATCAATTTCTCGTTCTGCAATTTCCATGTCAAATTACCAAAGCTGGGGGAATCTTGGAAATGGATGAGAAATGGATAATATTTATGGCTCCATTCAAAATGTTCACCCATCTGAACCAGTCCTTGCTGGGAAATAACCCTGAACGCAGCCATCAGGGGACCACATGCTGTCTTTGCAGAATTGGGCAGAAGGCGATAGCTTGCTATCTCTGCTTCCACTCCCATGTGTTAGTGTTGAGTGGCTCAACAAGCATTTCATTCCATTAAACCACTCAGCCAGTGGAAGGAGCCCCTACATGGAAGGAAGTGAAGTCTGGATCTGTGGAACCATCCAGCAGCAAAAGTACGTTGTCTCATTCCAGCCCTTGCCCAAACTTGCCATGGCAAAGCCCTTAAACCTTCGGTATTCCAGGGTAACATCTGTACAGAGCTTCTCTTATGCTGCCACCCATATGAGCAGCTACTTCTGCCCTGGAACTGGGGATTTTGGGTTGGTGCCTCCACTGAAGAAAAAAAAGGAAAAAATATTAATTCAACAAAAACAAACAAGCAAATAAAACCAACAAAAACAACAAAAAAGTGACAGGATCCTCAGGATGGAGATACATCACAGAGGAACACTGCATGGTGGAGCTTCCTACATGTGCTTGACTGCCCAAGGCAAAGACTCTACAGGGCAAGTACTCTCCCCCCGCCTTCTTACGGACCTGCTGGTTGGTAGGTGCCAAAGCAATCCCGCAGGTGAACAGCTTGAGGTTCTGAAACATTTTTCCTCTTTTTTATTGATCAAAAACATCCCTTTGTGAAGTTCCTGAGTTATTAACTCTGTCACAAAGAGGTCAACCCTGACACTCAGACACCCAGAATGCAAACCAGAGCAGAGTACAGCAGGGAAGGTGTGGGGGATGTATGCCCACTTTGCAAATGGGCAGGAGAGGGTTATAGGCCAGGTCTGAGCAATCTCCCTGCCTAGAGAGGTCAGTGCAGGAGATGCCTGTGCCCCTTGAGTACACTGTGTGTGTCTACAAGCTGGGCAAAGAAGATGAAACCACAAAAGCTGTCAGCAACACCAGAACTTCAGGCAGGAGTTAATTTCTGTATGCTCTGTGTGCAGAGCTGTGGTTATCATCAGCAGGGAGGAGTGTGCACCCCACGGGATAAGCTCCTGCTGAGAAGCATCTCTGTTGCACCTCAGAAAAGCCTTTGAGAATTGCAGCTGCATCATTTTGAGCCGCCTAAGTCCAAAGTGCACAAGAAGTCAGAGGCTTCCCATTGCCTGAAGAAAGGGAGTAGGCTTAGAGGAAGTAGAACTCCTGCTAGCAGTGATGGGTGGTGCTAAGAAAAGCTGTCTCCAGTGCTGTGTCACCTCACCTCAAGTCTTTGGCATTTGGGAGCTGGTCCTTCATATCTTCAGTGATGCCGCACAAGCTTCCCAACTGCCTCAGTAAAAGTGTATTTATGGAGATGTGTCTAGCCTATGCTCTCCTTGCTTACTAAAATACAGAGTTAGACTCACAGATACAGTGTCAAAAACATTTTAATTGTGATATGGTTATGCTTTTGCAGTATTATCCTGCATATGCGGCTTTGGACTAATTCTTAAGAAAGGACTCTTCTGTCTGCTGCTCCTTTTAGAGGTTCAGTCCCCTTTTCTCCTTTCTCTTACTGGGCTTAACTGTAGCAAACTATTATTTAAATTATTCTCCAAGATCTGGATAGAAGTAGATCATACACATGCAAAGTGAAGACAGCTCATTTGTGGCTTCCATGCCCCCAAATGTGCAGTAACTCCATGTTCAAGTAATTTCCCAGCACGCCAGTGTAACAAATTCAGACCACATGTACATGTAGAAGGGGACACATAGGCTGCAGGCAAAGAGGCCTTCAGGTGTGCTTCCTTCCTCTGGCAGCAAATTTGGGAACTGATGCAGCCTCAGATCTCAGCCTGAAGCTGGGTTGGGATGTGGCCGGGAGGCTCCACAGGTGGGACTTCATAAGCTCATCCACAGTCACGCTCCAGGCAGAGCAGGATATGCTGGAAAGGGCTGCTTCTCTATGTCAGCAGCAGAATTTGGTACATCAAAACACAAAGGTTGTGGGACTGATGCCTGACTCCCTCTTTAGTCTATCTCTGTGTCATGCACACATCTATCACATACATTAGGCTCACATTCCATCCCTAAAACCATGTTTGGAGAGAGAGATAAACAGATGACCTTCTGCTCCCTAGAGAAAACTCTGTTTTGGGATAGGTTCTCCCTTAAGCTTGCCTGTGTTGAAGGAGGCTTCACAGCAGAGCATGTATCACCTGCTAAGGTAATAAGAACTCTGAGTGGCTCAGGACATCTGGGTTTATGGGCAGGAAAGTGGTAAGCTGGGAAAAAGCTGAGCCTTTCAAGAATTACATTTTTAGCAGATGCTGAGGACTGAGTTCTGCTGGTTGATAATTAGCAGAATGGGCATGAGAAACCTGCCCTGTCCATGAGTGGCTTTTGAAGATTCTGCATTTGTGATGAGTTATTCAGATCATTTTGAGACCAGACTTTCTTTTCACTGGTTTAAAAAAAAAATTAAAAAAATTTAAAAAAAAAAAAAGAAGCAGATGGTTTCTGTTACAAAAACCTGTGCCAAAAAAACATCTGCTCAGGGAATTTTTGGAGCCTGTCCCCTGAGTGGCTGACTGCAGACCTGGCATGCTTTGGGTTTGATGTCTGAAGTTTATGTCACAGCAAGGCACAGAGGTTTAACAACACACCCTGTGTGGCAGGGAGAAATTAAAGAGTGCACACTGCAAGGAAGAAACAGAGTCACTAAGTGTTAGCAAATCCTCTTAAGAAAGCGGAGTCAGAAATGAAATCCTCTCTTTAATCAAATGATTTCTCCAAATCTTGTCTTGTCCTGAAGATTAGACAGAAATAAAAAGTATCCAAGGAATTTATCTTTGTTGAACTTGAATTCTGCTAAATTTTGGATGCCAGCCCAAGCTTAAAAATTAGGAAGCTAATTTCAAGTATCTTTTTAGATATTTTTGTGAGAAATAGAGCTGTTTACAGGAAGACGTGCATGAGAGGCCTTATTAAATGAAGAAAAATATCTTTTCTGAATGCTTTCAAGTATTAAAAAGGAAGGACACCAGTGTGTAGGAAAATAATGGGAGCTACAAAAAACTTTTATGTTTGAACATAAAGACGTTATGGACTTGTTTAAGCATAATGGGTGGTGATCAGAAGTTAAATTATGAAAACCTTGGGTAGAGGGAATTTCACAGTGAATTTGCTTGTTTCATTGTGCTTATTCTTCTAGCATTCTGTGCAGGGAGGTCAGAAGCACTTTTGGGAGACTTAAGACAGGTTTTTGTCTCTGGTAATTGCTGCTATTTGGCCCCTGAATAGAACTTGAATTTACACAGAGATCCACACTGCATTTTGGCACAAAAGTTATGATGCCCTTATTAATGAATGAATATATGTACTCCACCAGAACAATACCTTTTACAAAAACCAGAAAGACATAGTTGGAAAAGTAGCATTCCTTACCTCGGTGTTCAGCCATTATGGGTCTGAATCTGAAACAGGCTGTGATAATCTCCATAACCAACAGAGTGATGTATTTCTCTGTGGTTTCCTCTAATACCAAAAAAATGCTGAAGAAAGATCAGAAAAGTTGCATCCTCTAACTGTGAAAACTTTGTTGGCTATAAAGGGTTCCAGAATGGTGACTGGCTCAGAGGTGTGCATCTCATTTTTAACTAACTTAAGCTGGAACATGCAAATCCAAGCCTGTGGTGTCTGACCCTGGCTCTGTATGTTGGCAGTTTGAAAGGTGGCAGGAACAGATGTTGATGTAATGTGTAGCACATGTAGCACAATGTATAACGACAAGTCCATCACCAAGACGGGAAGAAGAGAGATTTTTCGTTTGATCTTCTTGTGGAGGGGCTCCTTTCTGCCTTTGATGGACACCAGCTTTCTGGCATTATAGTCACGGCTGTCATTAACATTTTGATCCTGACTCCTTCTATGCTTATTCTTTAGCTTTTTTTGTTTTGGATGAGGCTGTTCTTTTGAAGCACATAATCTGATTTTTTCCCTACTTACCAGGCTTTGGCTGACGTTCCATAGCAGTCTTGAAGCACACAAAGTGGATTTTCTTTTTGGCTGAAACTGAACAGGAAGATGCTTTCCAGATGTGCTTACCAGTATGCAGCTTCTAAAGGGAAATGCGTGCAAGGCTCCAGGGCTGCTCAGGAATTAAGCCCCTTCCACCACATAGTGTGGGTATGGGGTGCTCAGCACCAGATGTTTAGTTCTGCAGGGCCCTTCCTGCCAGAGCTCAGTCTGCAACCTGACCAGGTATATTCCCCAACAAAAAGGTAAAAGAGAAGAGATCCCAGGCATGGCTTTACCAGGCAGGACTGATGCTGTTTCGGAGCTGTATCCCTTCTAAAGCTCCTGCAGTTTACAAAACATAGTTTATCTGATAGGAGCTGTCATATCTGAGAAGTAGTGAGCCTGTAGTTTACCAAAATCCATCACAGCCAAGCAGACCTTTGCTTTCAGGCAGCATGTGAGCAGAGTTTCCTCTCTCATTCGAACAAAGATCCACTTTTTCATGAAAAGCAAGGAGCTGCTTTTTGACAGCACTAACTATGTGGAAAGGTTGGTGTACTTCTCCTTGAGTGGAGCCTGCTTTTACACTTGATATAAATTTAATCGTTAAACATGCCATTCTTTTTTATTAAAATAATAACATCTTCCAGGCAATCAAGCTGAGTTTCTTGAAACTCAGCAGTTTTAGCTGTTTATTTACGGTAACATCAAAGTAGGGGCACTGTCATTACAGTCTGTAAATAACCAGGGTTATGTCCTTGATCGGTGAAATATTAGAGCATTGTATGAGTGGGAGTGTCTGGCTGTTACTCATGAGAGGCCATAAATGGCACAGAAAATAATTACCTTTTTTAAAAAAAATTTAGTATTTTTGATAACACAGTCATCCTTTACTGATGGGTTATCTATCAAGATCTGCTGGTCTTTTGTATTGTCTTCCACAACACCTCAAACAGAACCTGAAGAAATCATCAGGCTGGTCAACCTGGTGGTTCTCTGCATATTTACTCCCTCAGACAAGTCCATGCAAAGCAGAAGGACACAAAAAAGTCCATTTTCATGCATTAAGTGCTGGAGAAAGTCTGTCAGGGAACTAAATAAGGGTTTGCTGGTGGAAGCCCTTTTGCATTCTACTTCAGTTCAATCCTTCTAGTGTTTTGCCACCCAGTGACAGACCAAAAAGCTTTTGCACATGAGCGGTGTGTGGAAAGGAGGCATTCAAAGGTGACAGCTAGCAGTGGTAGCTCTATAATTGCTCACTTCTGTGGGCCCAACATGTGTTTTAGGTTTTACAGTGACTGCCACACCTGCAGGGGATGGAGATTTTACTGCATAACTCTGAGCTCCAGTTGAAAAGGAAGTTCTGTATGAAAACCAAAAAATGGTAGAAAGAAGCTTTTCAGTGAGCCTGGGAACCTGGATCTCTGTGTGGCCATTTTGGAGGTGTTCCGTAGGTGCTTCTGGCAAAGCAAAGACATAAAATCAACCCTGAGTAACCATGTCTGCATCACTAGGAGAGAAGGCTCTTCCTGTGTGGTAATACAAATGGAACAAAGTAAAATTTCAATTACTGGCCTTGGGCTGACATGTTCTGCCACAGTTATCTGTGGTCACCACGGAACTGTGTTACACTAATCTACTCCTCCTGTGCACCACACATGTGCAGGAGCATTTGGGCTCTCAATCACTTCATCTACAAGGATGAGGAGTCTCATAGCATGCCTTACTTGGCCAGACTCAATAACTAGCCAGCAAATTTGCAATTGTTCATCATTTCAGTATTCATTCATTTTTCATCATTTACCCATTGAGATGAGATGTAAGGTCTGAAAATATGAAATCCATTGCCAAAATATGTGTCCTGCCAACACACTGTGTGTGATATTTGCACTTAAGATGCACTGCTGAGTAAAACTGAGATTTTTGTGTGGGAGATGTTCATGGAAAAAGGCTTGGGTTGGTGTGAGATTTTTCAGGGAATGGGATATCAGCTTTCTGCCACTCCTTAGCAGACCACTAGCCCATTGTGTGAATATTTGTTCATCCTCTATCCTCAAATATTTGCAGTTGTACCTGTAGCTAGTGCTTTATATTAGCATTTCTCCAAATATTAAATGTCCTGAGCAAATGCACTGGCACAGTTCAGCCTGCTACAAAATTGCCTGCACTGTATAGAGGTTTGTAAATTGCTTGTATTATTATTCTTTCCTTTCTGACCTCTTTCCCTATATTTTTGTTCTCATTTAGTTGTTCTTACACAATGACATGTGCTAAGTGTTCCCTTCAGCATGTGAATGTCAAGATAACCTGAGGTTAAATTATAGCTTGCTAAAGGGAAGCCTTGAACCATGTGATGTTATGTTTCCATTTCTTTCTTGCTGGGGTGGGGATAGGGGACAGAGGGAGGAGGAAGAGGTTTAGTGGTAGCATTTAGCAAAATATCCAGATTCCAGCTTTGTGATTTTGCTCTTTATTCACACTCTCACTTAAGGTGTATGCCATGCTTCTGTGTGTGTTAAACAACATCTGAAGAAGTTGGAATACATTAGCATTTTAAGTACCGTGAAAATGTACAGGGAACCATCTGGGACTGCAAATTGTAATACGAAGAAACAAGTTGTATTTAAAAGCTGCATTTAATGTTTGGAGTAAAATCTGTGTTTTCTTAACAGCTGAGAACAAAACATTTTCTAGAACAAGGCTTAGCTGCTTGGGCTCTCTCCAGCGGCCCAATACTGTGTTAAACAGGGCAGGAGGGTCCCACTTTACGTAGTTTTCCTCCCTTGATGGGAAGAAAAGTCTTAAGGGCTCTTTTTACTCGCTTGCTTTCTCACTCTGGAGACAACGTTAAGAACTCATGTGCTGTGCTACAGAAAAACCCAAAAAAACCCAAAACAAACAAACAAAGAGTTTCAGAGGAATATATCTGAAAACTCTCAGTACTGCTAATTCCTTTTTTAAGGTTCACTTGCCCATGGCTGCTCATCAAGCCTCTCTACCCTGTCCAGCACATCTGAGGAATGGGTGCTTTCCTGTGTGCACCCCACTGCTCTCAGTAAATCACTTCACTTCTCTGTCCTAGTGATTGATTTTGTCCTGATTTTACTTACCTGCCAAATGAGTGTTTTGCTACTTCACTCAGAATCCCAAGTATGGAAATTGCAGTATTAGAAAAAAAAATTGACAAGTGAATATTAGACCAGGGTAATTAAGAAGGGTTTTTTTGCTGTAGTGTTTCCTTATGAGCTTTGCCAAAGCTGCATTTCAGGGTAGTTGCTAAAGATTCATATTATCCAGCTTGCCTTGGCCGGTGTCAAGGTGAGTTGAGCAAAACTGGTAAGTGTAATGCTCAGATTAATTGAGGATAGGCTGTTCTGCTCCTGGTATTAGATTTACATACACCTTGGATTATTAACAGACAGAGCACGCTGGAGATAATTGTCTGACACTGAATATGATCAGTAGGGGCTCTGAACACGTTCCTTGCTTCACTCACAATTGATCCCCACGGCATATGAGTGTGTGCTTGGAGCTAAGCATGCTGTAGTGCCCTGATAAACTTAATCCCGCAGAATTCCCAAAGAATTCCGATGAAACCTGTAACATGGCAAGATGGTAAAGCAAAAAAATTTTATTAGTCTATAGAGAGCCAAAATAGGTCTTGGAGGTCTTAATATGTCTCCATCCAAAGGAAACTTTGTACCATGGAGCATCACTGCACGATCTTGAGGTACATCAAGGTGTACACACTGGGGCTCTGGCTTTGGATGGATCTGCTTTCAAGGGAAGAATTGTGCCTTCTGAAATGGGATCTGGGCTATCCAAAGGAGCAAGCAGCTGGGAAGGAAGAAGGGAGATGGACTGACTCTTTCTGACTTGTTTTCTGGGGGCTGAGCTGGTCTAGACACAAATCTAGCCCTGAGGAAGCCTCCAAAAAACACCCTCTTCTGTACCCTTGTGTAAGGGCCATACTGTGCTACTTAAATCTCTAGGGTATAGTTTGTTCCTCCAGACAAATGTATACAGGATTGCCAAGTGTAGGTCAGAAAGCGACAAGATGTGGTTTCCTGCAGTCTCCTCTTTCTCTTCCAGGTTACAACTGGCTATGTGTGATTGGTAAATCAAGGTCTTGTTGCTTTAAAGCAGAAGAACAGTGCATTCAGAACCACAAACCCTAAATAATGAATAATAAGAATTATGTTATTGAACAGCTGCAACACTGCAGTGAGTACTTAAATGTCAGCTTTAAAAACCTATATGCCAAATATATCTTCTCTCAGAGAGAATATTTACCTTAATGCTCTCTAATGAAAAATATAGCTAAAAGATTTATAATTACAGTGGCACACTTAGAAAAGATTTACAAGTATCAATGTATCTACTGAGCTGAAAGAAAATCCATTAAGTTTTGTCCCCCTAAAAATGGTTGCTGCCTTCCCTGTTCCCAAATAAAATAATGTGAGTAGATGTTTTTCCAGTGAACATTCCTTAAATGCTCATCAGGCATAATCTAATTGACAGCAGAGCTTCAAGACACAAATCACCTTCATGAATCCTCACATTGGATCATTCATTTAAATATGTACGTGTCTCTTTTCTTTTTTTTTTTTTTTAATAATGATGCCTTTCTTGCAAGAAGGGATGTTTGATTGTTTTCTACAGTCGAATTTTTTTCACCCTTTTTAGAAAAATCATTAGTATAATAGAAGAGTGACATTTCTCCAGTTAAATTATGCACTAATAAGACAGACAATTTTAAAATACATTTTTGCTTTTTTTCTTTTAATGGAAGTGTTTCTTTAAAACAAACTACATGAACTTAAAGGATGTTATTTCCTCCCTTCCCCAAAAACCCTTCTCTTTATAAGGAAAACCTGAATACAAATGAAATCCTTTAGTCTACAGAGAATGGAGAAAAATAGATGCATTGAATGAAAATGGACTGGTAAAGGAAATTAGGATCATATGTTGCCTTTTTGCTAAGTCTCATGCATTAGTTGTAAGTCTTTTAAATTGGCTGATTGTTAGCAGAAAAATGAAATGAAGTAGGACCAAGATGCAGAGGGTACACTCCAAACGCTTTGCTATATTCACCAAGTTGGAGCAGAAAGGGAATAGGGAGGCTTATCCTACATGGAAAACGAGGCAGGAAGGAGCATTTACATTGTCTGATGTCAAAGAAAAGATAGTATAAATTCTGCTTAGAGGTTAGCCTGTCATTGTCCTAACTCAGCTGCTTGGTAAAAGGGAGAGAGCTGTCTTGGCAAACTCTCTCCACATGCCTATTGCACTCATGGGGGTAGGATGAAAAGCCACAGGAGATCTTTCTCTGAAATGGGAACAACTAATCGATGAATCCATTGCTTGAATGATGTCTGTCACTGGTGCAGCACATACATTATCATGCTTGCAGAGATGCTGTTGTTAATGTGCCCAACACAATGGAGTTATTAAATCCTGAAGAGAGCCTGCCTCAGCAGTGGATGCCTGGCTGGAACTGCTCAGAATGTCTTGGTTGTCTCCTCATCCACCTGCCACCCTGCAGCAATGACAAAGCAGCAGGGTTGCAAAGCCCCCTGCCTGCTCCAAGGACTGCTTGGTGTAGGGAGCAACTCGCCTGTATAGGAAGGGAAGAAAATGTGGGAAGCTTCTAACTTGATGATTTGTATGAAGGCAGCTAAGCCCCCCATAGAGACAGGGCTGCTGAACTCTGTACTAGTCTAGAGTCACTGCTGATTTGATACTGAAGACAGTTATATACAGTTATATCCATATTTATACACACCAGATTACAGGTGCCTGTATCCCACAGGTCCATCACTCTGTTTTGCATCCCTCTCCACTTCTCCCCCTCAGGGAGGAGTGCTACATGAGCAAAGCACACAAATCAATGTTCCCAACGTCTTTCTTTGCATTCACATACTCTCTTGATAGCAGCTTCTTCCCTCTCCATGGATCACTTTACTATAATTTAAAGTCATCATACACCATCATCTATTTGCATTCCTGCAGTTTAGTGTCTTTCAGAGGTTGTGTGTAAAGCAGCTTCAATTCACAGGTGGAGTTTAAGCAGTTATGGATCAGATCCAACTTTCAGGGACATCCATCAGGACATTTCTGCAAGCTCAATTCATTCTGCAAAAGGCAAATTGCATGGTCAAGAGGAGGGGATGCTGAATGTGATGATTTACCTGTCACTGACCTCAGGACCAAGATATCAGTCTTTATTTTCTTATCTGATGTGGAAAGTCTCAGGAGAATTCTGTGATCATCATGATTCCATTCACTTCTCCTTGAAACATGCCACATTAACTTGCAAAGAAGGTACGTGGGCTGGAGATTAAAATGAGTTTAAAATCCATACAATATTAGCATTGGAGGGCACAGCTCTGCTTCTACTTCAATGACAGCAAAGCTGAGCCTTGTGGGATTATGTTTCATCACTGCAATATAAAAAGAAGATATACCTAAAATATTTAAAAGTGTTTGTCTAGATTCTACAGAAAACAAGAGTAATTATATCCAGTGGTTTGCTGCTTGGGAGAAACCCATCTCCCTGTCCCAATAAGAAGCAGTATCTCATAATTAGAAAGCAGCTGACTGTCTGTCTTGAAGAGCTAATATGGTACAACAGCATTTCTGATTGCTTCAGAAAATAGCCAGCAGTATGAGCAGTGATGTGAGAACTGAAGCCGTCTGGCTCTCTAACAGAGCCAGTCTTTCTTCTGGTGTGAGTATAAACTCAGCTTGATGTCCTCAGCCTTTTCTGTCGCCTGCAGGATTCGCTGCAGCTGAGAGGCCAAGTGTCCTCTGACTCTGCTCCAGGACTGTTAATGTGGTTTGTGGATACAGCCCATTGACACTGTTAATGCAATAACTAAATACAGAAAGTACTTCCCAAGCTGGTCTTTACACAAGTTGCACCATTGCTCACGGCTCCAGCATGAATTTCTTCTCTTTTTTATCACTTTTGCTGTCTGATTTTCTCACACTGAGCAGTGTGCTGCAAGGACAAGGGCTTCTAGTCCTTTTCTATGGCTTCAGCTGCCTGTCTCCCAACTCCCACCTACATGGTGGAAAAGACCTTTGCTTGACATGTTAAAAGTTGCAAGACGATGTAGCTAGCAGGCTATATCATGCAGCTATTTCCTTCAGTTAAGAGGTTTATAAAGAGTAGATTCTCATAGTAAAATATTCAGGTTTTCTACAGATTACACTCCGCCATATTGGAATATGGTGGAGTGTAATCTGAAGAAAACCTTTATGCACAAGGTCATGAATCTGTCTGCTCTTCGATGAAAATGGAAATAGTGGTGGAGGGACTAAATTCTTTAAAATGGATATTCTCCATGTTTTCTTCCACTTGTTTACTGGTTTTTTTCATGCTTGAGAGATCAAGTGTTCCTCAAACATGCAGATTAAAAGATATTTATCCATCATGTCCCCTCTTTTCCACAGATAGCATTTGCAGTAGCTGCTGCATAGCTCAAGAGCACATTCTGTCAGCCTGGTACTTAGATTTATTACACTAGTGTCTGGATCTGCACTTCCACCCCATGGCAGAGAATCAATATGTGCAACCGACCAGTAATTATGATAACCCTGTAGACCAATAAAGTGGGGAGTGTTGTGCTGTTATTGTTTTCTGAGACACCAGAACAAATCCTCATCTTTAACAGTGTTTTACAATTATTTGAATAATCAGGAGACTTCCCTGAGAAAGGATCTGTGAAGAGCACAAACCAGCCCTGCAGGTTGTTTGTGCTGCACGACTGTGAAGCTCCAAGGCTGCATGAATGGGGCAGCTCACAGCCACAACAGCAAGACCCTGTAACTCATTTCTGTGAAGTTTCCAACAATACTCTTGACAGTGGCCAAGCAGCTGCTGTGCAAACTAGAATCACATCACTGTGCCTTGTGCCTCCTTGCCTGTTTGATATACTCTCCTAGTTAGTCCCCTTTGCCAGGTCTGCAGAGTCCTGCTCGTTCTTTGTTGATGCTGGAGCAGATGGACCTGTCCAGGTTGGGGCCTGTGAGGAACTGGAATCCCCACAGTAATGAAACTGCTGCTTCCTAAAATCACCAGCTCCAGAGGTGGTTGATTCACACTGCAACTCACATGGGAAAGTGGGTTCAAACATGTCCTCTGCTGAGTTCTCACTGCAACTGGGCTGATAAGCTCTGCAGAGCAGCAGGGGTATTCACTGGGATGGAGATCTGTGCTGCCTGCTGCTTCACCCATGGCCTGGGCATGCAAGGGCTGGTCTGCATTGATTGGTTTAGCAAAAAGTAAATCCTAGGGCTGATGGACGAGTGATGGGAAAAAAATCAGCAAGATCCCCCTGAAAAGTGGGAGGTGGGGTAGCCTCTGAGCCTCTGAGAAAGTGAGATGGGAGTGAGCTGTTGTACTGACTGCAACTGGGGGGCAGCGATGACTGGAGTTATTACTCAAGGATGTGAATGACTGAAAAGGTTTGTAGAAGAACACAAAATGTTGGGAACAGAGAGGAAAGCCCAGATTCTCCAGAGGCTGTTGGAGATAGATGGAAGGGTCAGCTTGACCTGTGTGATCTGTGGGAATATTTTCCCAGAAGAGTGAGAAAGAGGGATGAGCCTGGTGGAACTTCTCTGGTACGCAGGTAAATAGCTTTGCTTTGCAGTACTACACCCAAGACGACAGAGCTTGAAGTGCTAAGATAAAACAGAGAAACAAGCAACTATGGAACGTGTTGCATTAAAATATCAAACTCCAGTGGCAAGTCAGGTGTTGTTCAGTGCCTTCTTGGCCTTTTGATGCCCTGTAATTATTGCACAGGGAAGATAAAAGCATTTCTCAATGATTGGGGAACAAATGTCTATCAGGCAAGAAGTGACACTTCTGCCTTTGGGCCATATTCTTTGCTGTTTCAAAAGGTTGAGATAAAGGAACCTCCATCTGTTTCTCCCAACACATTAATCATTTGGCATCTTTGCATGAAAATTGTTAGTACTTTCTCAGGTTTTGGAATATGCTTCTTCCCTCTCTGTGCCTCAGTTAAAAAAAAATAAAAATAAAAAAATAAAAAAAAAGCATCTCACTAGGCAGCAAACAGCACAAAACAGTCTGTGCAGCTGTGAGAGCTGGTTGGGTGAGGATTTGATGCCTCCAAGGTAGACTATTGATTTGAAGCCTGAATAAACAGAAGAATAAAAAAATATAGGTTTGTTACTTTTAATTATCATTTCTAGAGATGTTAAATTGTGAAATCACTGCTGTTTTGCAGAACTGAAAAGACACTCACTCAAAGTGAAAGTTCCTGGGGAAGCTATTTGCCTGGAATGCCACTGGAATAGCCAGAGAAATAATTATCAACCCTTTTTATTCACTTAAAGCGAACAAAAGTTAAAAGTGTGTAAGTTAAAAAAGTTGTGCTGGTTTTGGTCTCAAGAAGTGCATATGTCTTTATATCTGTATTTATATATGCACTTTACCCTATAGTATAATGTAATATGTATATGATATCTTTTGACAGATATATGGTAATAATTTTTTTAATTGGTTTGAAATTTGAAACCAGGTAGATTATTGTATTGACTGTTATTTTTTAACTCCTCTAGTCAATTATTCCCATTAGGAAAATGAAACAGATACCTAAGCCATTGAAATTTATGGGGTTTTGCATTTGTGCCTTTTTCTCCAGCACGGGTGATAGTATCATCCCAAATTAGTTTTCATTCTCTACCACCTAGTGAGTTGTTTATACCTGATGAGAAAAATTGCAGGGTAGTTTCTTTTCTCTTGCTGGATGAGCAAATAAACACCTCAAGAACAATATGAGGTTTGCTTTAAAACTTGCCTTACAGGCAAGAGCCACTGAGCTTTTATACCAATGTTTGTTGCGAGGCAGAAGAAATCATTGCATGGCATTGCTATCACTGTTCACCTAGCTTCATCCCCATTTCCAAAAGTGTCAGCCCATTCTCCCTTGTCTTTTGATGTGGTCAAAGTTATTTTTGCATCTTCATCTTCCAAAAATCACCCGGGCTGTGAGCTCAGTACTTGTCTTGTGTGCAGCTGTTTCTGCTCTACAGATTGCCATTGATGCCAAGCTTTCCTGTAAAAATCCTTCCACGCCTAAGTGTGGGCGCCTCTTTCTCCAAGGCAGCACTTTCCCAGAGCCCCCCCTGTGCATTCCCTTGGATAGGGCAGTGATCACACCCTCTCACATCCTTGGGGGTTGCTTGAGGGTCTGCATCTCCATCTGAAAGAGAGATGCACAAGTTTTAAGCATAGAGTACCTTCAGGAATGGGGTAGGAGGAAGAGAGTTCTTGGGACCTCTGCCACAAGGCAGTTCTATTGCATCATTAGCTGAAAGCAAATTGTTCTCTTCTCATTCCATTTGGCTGATGGTCATATCAGTGGATAAGATGAATTTCTATCAAAGCTCTTTGTTTTCAAACATCTCACAGAGTCTCACTTTTCAGCGAGCTTTTGTCCTGTTTCCTGGCCAGGTCCTAATTGTCTTCTACAGGCTGCCAGGACTGGGTAGATTAACAATTGAAAATGCTGCTCCAGAACACAGGAAGTCATATGCCTAGATGAACCAAGGGCTGCAGACGTAAAAGATTCCCATCCTCTGCAATCCAGGCAAAACCTTTATCCTACACAGTGTACACAGGCACCAGCCCTTGTGACAGCAATGAGAGCTTCTCCCTCCATTCCCTTCTGTCAGTGGGAAAGATTTGATCAGAAAACTTTCTTTTAGGGCGATTCAGCATGTTAGTGCAAGTATGCTGGTTCCTCCACAGATGAAGTCTGAAATCATCAATCCTTGTGCTGTTAATCAGAGGGGTTTTGCTGGAACTGTTACACCCAGTGACTGTGATGATGCTAGACCCAGTGAAAAGCTAAATTTCTGGTTCTCCCTTAATGAAAAGCAAGCAGTGTGTAATGGCAGTATAAAAAAGTGCTGAGGACTGCTCTTTATTATTGCTGACTTGATGTTTTTATGTGCAAGGCCCAGTAAGAGCAGCTGACCATGGCCATGGACCCTTTTGGTCAGTTCAGCTGAGGAGCAGCCATCACAGGAAAAACAGGGTGGCAGGAAAAAAAAAAAGAAAAAAGAAAAAAAAAAAAAAAAAAAAGAAAAAAAAAAAAGTGAAGAGCTGAGAAGTCACAAAACCCAACTGCCACCTTCTGTAAGATTTCTGTACCGCAGAACAAACTCAGATCAAGCTGGATGTGCCTCTTCATGAATAGATACGTGAAATGGGAATTTTCATGTAAATTGGTGTCAGCAGCCTTGGAAATAACCAGAGCTTGCAACAGAACGAGCTAATACCAGGTGTTTTCAAGGGAAATCAGTCTACAGATTGATGGATGAGTTTTGGGAGGATAAATTGTTAAGCTTGTGAAGATGAAAGTCTCTATTTGCACAGGTACAAAGTTTAAGTAGCTTTTTTTATTCATGGTTTTGAACTGCAAAGCAGCAGCGAGCATCATGCTATGTGTAACCTAATAATCTGCTTTAAAACAAATGTGAGGCAACACCAATTACGGCCATGTTTTTTAATGAATAGCTGCTCAGCCAGGTAAAAAAAAAAAACAAAACAAAACATGTAGCATATTGTGCCATCCATTTTAAGTGGAACTTCACTCAGCCCTTCAAAGGCAGGTTCTGCCTAACAAATGGATGGAGGGATGTATCTCTATTTTACAAGGCAAAAGGGAATAGTGTGGGCAGTGCATGATGTGTATGTGTGTGCGTGTGTGTGCGTGCTCGCAGTGTTGAAAGCACCAGATTATGCTGAACTGATTAAACAAGCTCACAATTGCATTACAGCAGACCCTCTGATGGGAGCCAAAATGTGATTGGCAAAATATACATGACATATTGTAAAACAGATAAAATGATAACCGCTTTTTGCTGAAGAGCATCTGCTATTCAGTTGGGAAATTAGGGTGGAATGCAACTGTTCTTATAAATCATGAAATGGCGTTACCATCATCAAGAATTTCCTGCCATAATTTTTTAAAGTGTGATATATAGTTGTTGCTCTTGCTTGTATGACAGAAAGTTAGAGACTTCAAAGTTTTTCTCTGAACGTGTTAGAGAGAAAAAAAATTCTTTTAACTGCCTTTTAGCATTAAGTTCTTTAAACCTTGTGCTCATGGAAAATTTAGAGGGTTAAAGCAGATTAAATGGATAAAATGACCTGGCTTTAGAGGGTTTTGAATTTGTTCAGCAGAACTGCAGAAGAAGGCAGAGCAACTCTGATTATTCTGATGTTAGCCAAACCTCCTTGCCCTCTTGTAGTGGTTTACCATTTGTTCTTCAGGGGAGGCTACACACAGATTGTGTTGTTTTGTGTGTTGATCTGCTGGGATTAGACATGCTCTGACTGAACGCAGTGACCTTCAGATGCTTCCATGGAAGAAGGCCTGTTTCTCAAGACAAATAATTAACCACTTCAGGATGGATGTTGCCTCACTATCTATTGAATTGCTTCCACAGGGTGTAATGACTCACTACTTAATTGCTATGTAATTTTATTATTATCTGTAAAATTGTTTTCAGAAAGGAAAGGAATAATTGCAAATGGTCTGATGTAAACTGCCCCAGCTTTACTGGCATCCAGTCATCATGTGTTAGATCCCTGGTGGGTGTAAATTCATGGCTTGAAAGGGCTGTCCTGCTGTAAGTAGCCTGCCATGCAATTCCTTTATGACAGCAAAACACAGGAGAAAGTGTGAGACACCCAGTGCTCTTTGTGGTCTAATCTCTGATTGCATGGTGCCAGAGCAAACCATATCCAATTTTTTTGCTGTGCTGTCATCTTTCCAATCTATTCTGACTGTTCTGCTGCCTGCCAGGTCATGTAGTGGACACTCATTTTGTAGTCTAATGACTGCAGCCAAAATAAATCTTGATACATTCCCTCACACACACTAGATCTACCTGTCCTACCCCACACTGCATCTGCTTCAACTTACTGGCTGCCTAATGCTCGTCTTCTTTCTTCTTTCTTCTAATTGGAGCAGCTTAGGAAATGCCCATGTATATTGAGATTTTTTAGGATCATGGAGAAAGAAGAGATTCTACCATGTAACTGGGCTGGTCTGCCAGTTCTGTTTATACCAGAGGTTTGTACACTCAGCCTTGGCACAGTGCTCTTACATCATGCACCATTTTAACCTTGAACTGTAGTGCAGGTAGGGGTCATTCTTGACTTCTCCAACAAGAAGATGTAAACATATCATGTGGATACTTGAAATACAGCTTTTCTGGCTGAAAGAACTGTTTCTTTTGTCAAGTACTTGTTAGCCTGCACATCTGTCAAAAGTTGTTGCACTCTGCATCATCCTGTGTCAACATATGCGTTTAAATGAATTTAGCACATGCTGGGCAGCAAATCATTCTGATCAAGGGTCCCCCCAGATATTTCTCCCTTTTTACTGGTGCTTACCCTGTGGTAAGCATTTTTATAATGCTTCTCTCTCCATTTTAAAATTGCTGCATCTAAAGGCTCAACTGGGGGCAAGCAACAACTGGTAATTCTTTTGTCATCTCCTGTTCTGGCAAAACTCATGGGTACTGCCAGGTATCATTTTTCTGAAAGTTGATATGTGCTTTGCTTTCTAGGTTCCTTTTTTGTCACCAGTCCTTTTCAAGCCTTCCCTCGGGTCTAATAAATGGTATTAGACTGGATAGCTGGATACTGAAAATGGGCCAATCTTATCACAAAGCTGTGTCTGTTTGCAGCTAACTGCAAAAAGTAGAGAAAGAACCTACCTTAGATCCCACTATTTTCAAAATCAAGGCCATACAGGCCTTCATGGGCCAGGAGAGGCCTTGTATTTTGCTGTGTGAGCCTTAAAGCACATAAGGTCCTTTGGGAAGGACTCATCCTCGGCAATAGTTGCCCAGGGGAGAGAGATGGCTGGAGAGATGCTCTGCTGAAATGGATGTGAGCATCTTCCCAGACTCATGAGACAACTGTGTGCCCAGGCAGCAAAACCAGTCATCAGCATCCAGGGTTGTACCAACAGAAGAAATAAGAGATCAAGGAAAGTGATTATCCATTCTGCTTGGCATATCTAATTAATTTATTTAGTCTGGGCCCCCAAATATGAACAAGATATTGAAAAAGTGTAGCAAATTCAGGAGAGAGCCAACAGGATACTCAGGTTGGGAGCATTTTCCCTTTGAGGAGACCTGAGGGACCTGGAGTTGCTCAGCCTGGAAGAGATGTGGTTTCAGGGTGCCTAATAGCTTCAGCCTCCTAGTAACTAAGAGAAGATAATTGAAAAGTCAGAGCCAGGCTTTTCATAGTGGAGTATGTTAGATCATGAGAAAAAAGAGGCATAAAATGAAATAAGCAATTGTGTATAAAGATTATAAAAATTATAAAGCTTGCATGTGTAGAGGAACTTTTTCATAATGAGAACAGTTAAGATATAGAGTAGGTTTCTCATAGAGGTTTTTCTGTCTCCATCCTTGGTGGTTTTCAAGAGTCAACCAGATAAAACCTTGAACAACTTTTTGTGATCTCATAGTAAGCCCTGCTTTGAGCATTATCTTGAACCAGGTATCTTCTGAGGCCCTTAACAAGTCATGCTATCTGGTGGTTGTATGATGTTGTTACAATATTCGGGATGGCAGAAATAATGAAACAAAACTCCGATCCTCTTTGGAGGGCATTATAGCCAAGGTTTATTATAAGACACACTCCTTTACACAGTGTTTTGGTACAATGAATATGATTGGTCATTTAGAGCCTACACCTCTTTGTAAACATCTTTGCCATTAGCAAAACAACAGGTGTAGAGACAAGAAAACATCTTTACAAGTAAACAAGATGGAAAACAACCATTGTGAGATTTGGAATTGTTTGGAACATCTTCTCACAGCTGCCCCAGAGCAAATGCCTGGGAAAGTCTATCTGGCTTGCTTTCTCACAGGCTCTCGCAGCTGCCTGAAGCCTAGAAATTCTATTTTCTGACCACTGTCAGTTCCCCCAGTATGATACTTATAGACCTGTTCAGTTTAAAGCTCAGAATTTCTTCAAAACTCTTAGCTGTGTCCCTATGCACTGAGGACTCATCTCCAGTTTTGAAAACTCACTCATTGCTGTGACTTACTCTGCTCAATTCAACTTCTTCAAAGCCTCCAAGCTTTTTGGGTGCCTTGTATTAGTATCAGCTTGTCATGGTGATTTATTCACTAACTATGCCTACCGTCCTTCAAAGACAGTTGTAGGGATTGCTCAGATATGCAGTGTTTTCTAAAATCCTTTCCATTTATACTCATATTTTTGCTCTCTTAAACACATTTCAGGGAGGTTTTTGTAAACTTTGCCATGTGGGCCTTCTTGGCCTTACATGACCTGTGTGCCATCACATTTTGAAACAGGAATGCATTTCACCCTACCTCTGATGGAGAGCTGAAAGACCGAAGCCTAATATAAACCTAAAATTACCTTTCAGTGCTTCACAGATTGTTCTTATACAAACAAAAGCAAAAGTCTGTGGATTGCTTTTGTCTTATAATTTTTATTACACATTAGTAAAGAGTTCAGAAACAGTCAGTAAGTTGAACTAGAACCAATTCTCATCTGTTGTTATGGTTACCAGGAGTAGAAAATAATTTCCTGTAATTTATCTTAAGATCATTTATGTCAGATACAAATACAGATTAAGCAGAATACCACGGTAATTTCTTCTTCAATTGTGTTAGGAACCATAAGACATTCATTTTTACTTCATAAATAAGGGTTACAGTATGTCATGCTCAGTCAAAGAAGATAAAATGAATCTAATTAAGTGCCATCAGAAGATCACTTTGCTGTTTTTATTGCAGCAATAAAAGTGCCCTTACCTTCTTATTCTTAGAGAAATGACAGAGATTATTATGGAAATGGGATGAGATCAAGTAAGTCTTGCTTGACCTAGACTTGGATACAACAATATCCTTGTGTCAGTGATTGTTGAAGTGAATAAGCAGTTTACAAAATCTGATGGGCTAAAGCTCATAAGAGATGCACTTCCTTTATTAGAATGAATGAAACCATATGTAAGCCTCAGACAGGGCTTGTTTATTGGGTTTTATATAAACAATATCATCTTTTTATTGATCTGGAGGCCTCAGTGGTGATGATGGCAAACAAGGCTTTCAGATTGATGACTGCAGGTCCCTCATGTTGATTAGTTGATGTGTGCACAAGTGAAAAGAACCATTTAGCATTAGTGGTATGTGTATACCAGTATAATAATCTGGAGCTTGCTTCAGGGCACAGAAGAGCTGTGCATGGAAATAAGAACAGTGGAGAGCCCTGAGAGAGCACAGGTTAAGTGAAAGGCTGTTAAACAATAACTCAAAGACATTTTTATCAAGTTGTCAGAGTTTTTAAAATGCCAGCAGGGAGTTTACAAAAAAAAAAAACAAAACTGAGGTCTGTGAAAAGTCTGCTCTAAACCCTGTAATGTTTGAGGAATCTCACTGCCTGTAACGTAAAAGAGAGTTAAGGTGACCCATGGTAACGCCTGACCCATATATTTGGAGATTTGATGGAGAACAAATCCAGCCACCTATGTGTTTTCAAAAAAACCTCCCAAAAAACAAAACCAAACAAACTAAAACTCCACCAAAAACCAAACCAAAACAAACAAACCCCCACAAAACAACCCCAACAAAACAACAACAAAACAAACAAAAACCCAACAAAACCAAAAAAGCACCAAAGCCCCCAGAAGCTAGTCTCTGAAACCAAAGTTATCCAAGCAGAGATTAAAAAAACCCCTAAAAACAAACCAACAAAACCCAAACACACAAAGAAGCTGAGTTAGAGAGTTTCCTTCATGTACATGTAATTTCCGTCAGGAACTGGAGTTACTCTGATCTGAACCTTTGCATAACATATCCTTTTCCAAGATGATACCTTTTTACAGCACATTTTTGAAAATCCTTAGGACTGGTTCCACTCTGGAAAAAGTCTTGTATGTGTCTGTGTGTCTGATGTTACAAATTTTTTTTTGGTGCCTCCAGGAGTGCACCTGAAAGGCTGTCCCATCTTTTCATATTAAGAAAGTAATATTCTTCATATTAAGCTCTCAGTCTTGTTCTACTTGGTAGACAGTTCAAACTGTCAGTTCAAACAGTGCCTAAAAGGTACAAAATGCGGCTGGAATGGTAAACATGACTGAATTATTGGCATGGTGAAAGCAACTAAACCCTGTGTCCCCACCAAATGATCCTGGGAAGTTTCTTACTCAGAATAAGTGTGCTGGTTTTGGCTGGGATAGATTCAATTTTTTTCACAGATGCTGGAGCTGTTTCAGTTTGTGCTGAACACAGAGCTGTTAATATAGAGATGCTTTTGTTTTTGCTGAGCAATAGCAAATTACAAAGAGCCAAGATTTTTTCTGCTTTTCTTTACAAAGAAAGCTGAGGGTGTGTGGGAGGCTGGGAGGAGACACAGCCAGGACAGGTGACCCAAAGTGACCAAAGGGACATTCTGGACCATATGGCATCATGATCAGAAGGAGGAAGGGGGAAAATTTTGGAGTGATGGTGATCGTGTTCCCAAGTAACTGTTACTATAATGGGGCTTTTTCTTTCCTTACTAAACTCTCTATATCTCAACCCATGACTTTTCTACCCTTTACCCTTCTGATTCTCTCCCTGACCCCGCTGGTGGAGTGATGCTGTGTGGGGTGTGGCTGCTGGCTGGGGTGAAACCACGACAGCAAATAATCCAGTTCAGTAGTTTCTCCACGTAAGAGACGGTATGTCTACAAGTTCATATTTTTTGTATGGGCTCAGGGCCCAAGTGGAGACATCATCTCATTCAGGAGAATGCTGTCCTTGCCATTTTCACTTTAGCTGATCTAGCAGAGATGTAAAGCACCACAAAAATCCAATAATGCTAATTTATTTAATTTCCTGAGCTGGAAGTGACAAGGAGCCAAGTGCACGCTATCCTGCTCGCATGAAAGCTGATGAGCAAGTTGAAAATCAAAAGTATTGCCAAGGAGACCACAACTTGCATGGAGTTAACCCTTCTCAAATGAAGGCTTCTGAAATCCTTAACCTGCTTCAATAAACGACATTTCAATGCTACCAAAAAGTAAGGAAATCAGGGGAAATATTTAAAGGAAACATATTGTAGCTGCAATAGCTGAGCCAGATCCACTGCTATAAACACTGTTGAAGCAAATACAAGATATAATGATTAGCATCAGCTAGGAATGCCCCTTAGCACTATGCCATTAAAGTTCCTGAGAGTGGGAGTTAACAAAGGCAGTTTAAAGTGTATTGGAAAATGATTTTTCATTCCATTTTAAAAACTCATTTCATGCATTGTTGTGTCATCTACTTTTAAAATTACAGTACAAGCAGAAAGACCAAAACGTGATATAGATCTTTTAAATCATGATCCCCAGGGCAGAAGTACACGATTGACCTGTAGTTATTTGTTAGATCTTTCTATGCCATTCAGCAGAATAGTATGCAGGAGAGTCATATGAGCACCTATATAACGAGTAAAAGGTATTTGATTGAGAACTATATTAGAGTGAATAAATAGCAGTGAGATGGCTCATGCTGTGAAGTTGTGACTGAAAGTCAAATAGCCATTTCTGCTGCCTTGATGTAATTGGTGACCTACTGGAGCCAGCTCTTTGTTGGTAATCTATATCAATGCCTGGACAATAGTATCTTTTAATTCATCATTTCCCAAGAGATTTAAAGCAGTCATAGAAACATTTTCTTTTGCTGCACGCCATTTATTACTTTGAAGGATGAAGCAGTCTCTTCTAAACACCCACTGTGCATTAAATATTACAAATTAAAATAAACTACTCCTCAACTAAATAAAACAGTAACCACAGAAGTGGGCTGGTATCAGCTTATTTTCAAACATTTTTCTCAATTAAGGAGAAAGACTTAGTAACTGGAATATAACAAAATGTTGCTTCTTACTCTCAGAAAACATATGAGTGCATATGTAAAAAATACAGTTCCTGAAAATGAGAATTAATTGTATTCCAGCACAGATAGTGGATGGGGAACACTATATAACTTCTTATTCCTAGCTTTATTACTTCATCATACTGGCTGAGCTGGAAATGCCTCTTGTGTATGTATTCAAGATGATTAGACTTGCAGCAAGATATTGACTGGAAATATTACAATTTATGAGAAATGAGCTTCTGCTGATTTCTTTTTTCTTGTGTGTGAATAGAGAAAGCTGGCCAAATCTGTTTGAATTTCTCTTTTGCTTCTGCATATCACATAGTGGGAAAGATGTCCTAAGCCATGTATCTAACTGTGTTAATGTAAGTCTTCTTTGTAGTATAAAACTCTAGTTTTCTCCTTTCTATCCATCTTAATTCATTTTATTTCACTAGGAACAAAAGAAAATCCTGCATGAGAGATTTCTGTATATGTTCAGAGTCTCTTCCTTTAATCAAACTTCTGGATTCAACCCATACTTTGGGATTCTGCCAAGTCTAGTGTGCGTGAACCAGAGAAAACTCCTTTTACTTTATTTGACTATAGATTGCTGTCTGATTTCCCAGTTTCTGATATCCTTCACTATTTTCTCCTGAAAAGAGACTCTGATAAATTAAGAGGTTTATTGACTTTGGCTTATATTGTCCTCTTCTAAATTTAACTTTAATTTTAGCAAGCTGCTTTCTTGTGGAGGAATAGAAAAAGGGTGGATGAGAAGCACAGATGGGGACCACTGGCCCCTGTCTTGTTTTAGGTTCTTGTGTTTTTGTTTTTTGTTTTCATTTTGGTTTTTTAAATGTCTGGTTTTGACCAGTATTTTCTGTAAAGATATTTGGAGATTTTATCTGTTTTGAGGAAACACCTACACTTTAGCTCTCCATGTTTCTAACAGCACTAAGAAAAGTCTAATTAAATTTCACCCCATCTCCGCCAAAACTCTATTACGCTGAAAAGATATATTTTCCCTATGAAACACACACTGTACCAAGCACTAATAAACATGGGCACACACAACATTAAGCCTGATTTGACACTCTAATGTTAACTGTTATGTTTATTTGCTATTACACATGATAACTGTTATGTTTAGTTGCTATTACATATGATAGTAGCTGATGGCCACAACTGAAACTTGTGTGACAAGAATGAAGCAGTGTATCAGAACAAATAGCAAGAACACAAGCTGGCTTGGAGTTCAGAGGGAAAACCAAGGCACGTAGGGGTGAGTTGTCCTGCCTAAAGGCAGAGCAAGGCAATATTTGGAACAGAGTGTAGCACACCAGCTCCCTGTTCAGTGCTGTGACTGCTTGAATTTACTGCTTAACTCAATTTCCAGTTCTGCTTTGTGGGTCTCAGCACCCTGCAGAATCAGCACAATCCTCACTGCAAGCACAGCAAGGAGAAAAGCTCCATGTCTGCATGTCTCCAGGCTGAATCTCCATGTCCAGAGAACAAAAATGCATCAGTCAGAACTATGATTGTATTTCTTCCCTGCTACAGGATTTCTGTTTGTTTTCAGTGTGAGGTAACAAATGCCTGATTGGGAGATTAGGGGCAGATTCTGTAATCATGAAATGTTGTGTCTTCTGTAGCCCAGAGCATTCTCTGAAGTAAAGATCCCCCATTAGATGAAAGCATATGTCTGAGGATCAGAAGTCAGGGTAACATCACTCCCAAGAAAATTCTTTCCTGTGCCTTTCAACCAAGGAGATTTTGAAATGAGGAATAAAAAGAAAAGACAGTAAATATTAATAGTTCATCAGTTTGGGGTTCAAATAACCCTTTATTTTCTTATGCAATGGGCAACGAAGGTGCAGTACAAGGTAATAATGATGTGTAACAGGGGTTTCTTTTCCCCACTCTGTGTGTAAAACAGGTAACACACAAGCCAAACTGTGCAACCTGATCAGTGCTGGGATAATTCTTCTCTGAAAAGTCTCATTCCTTCCATTTGTAGCTCAATGACTAGTCATGTGGTTTGTATTTTCCTAAAGTGTAATCAGAGTTACGGGTGGCTTTTCACAATTTTCACAATTCCACTTCACACTGGGATAGAGCAAACTTGCAGAGCAGAGTACACAAATTCCAGCTGAGGGGAGAGAGGGGATAGGCCCTCACTATCTGTTGTCTCTTGCAATGCAATAATTTCATGCAGCCAAACGAAGCTGGTAGGAGCAAGGTACAAACCAAGCAAATTGGGACAGAGCTTGCGCACTACAGCAGATCAGTGAGAGTTTTCCACAGCTTGCATTGGCCCCAAAACTCATGCCTGCTGTTGGGTGGGGCGCCTGAACTTCTGAACGGCATGTAAAGACACTGTCTTCCTTACTGACTCTTTGCCACCAATGACACATCTCCAGAACCATTCTATATATTAAAGTTTCCCCTGAGTCAAAAAGGTCAGGGAAATTTTAATGAATTCCAGCCCATCCTTTCCTCCGACTCACTGTGATTTTGCTTTTGAGGTACAGCCAGTCTGAGTCCATCCCCGACCCCTTATGAAACCTGTAACTGAATTATTTTCATCAGACGCTGTTTCAAAGCTTTTATCCATAAGCACATTCAGGACCTGTGTAAAAGAACATCATGGTGAGTGCTCCTGTTTTAAGGTCACTGAAATTTGACCTTACTCTCCTTGTGTTAACTCCTCCCTTGACCCAAACCCCAAGACTCCTCCCCTGCAAGCCTGATAAAACCCCACGACTCTGCCCCTGCAGCTCCTCTCTGTCTCTCTCTTCATCTTCCTCTCCCTGCGCGATCGTGGGGGAAATGAAGATGGATTCTCTTGCTTAACAAAACAGAGACTTGTCTCATCTGTTTCCCTGCCGGCAGCTGTACCTCCCTCGACATGATGAACTCTGTTGCCACACAATGCAACACATCATCACAAATCTTCAACCTCTGAAGTTCTTGGCTTTTGTAATAAAACTCACCTCCTTGTGTTTTAACATATTTTTCCCATATTTAAATAGGTGACACCTACACTTTAGAAAAACACAGAGGTGAATATAGATGAAATACCAGACACAGGCTACATGAGAAAGATGTGAACAAATAGGTTTTTACCATCTTAAATAGACCCTAAAGCTGCTTTCATCTGTGCTGCCTCCACTTCCTCTGTTGAAACTGATTCATTGAAAAAATTGTTCATTTATATTCAAAAGCCTTGCTTCCCTTTTGTATTCTCCATCACTTTATACCTGTGTAGCTGGAGATGTGTTGTTAAGCATCCTTTTAGGGCTCTTTAGACTCTGATGTATTTCTGGAAGCATAGATTTGAAGTACCAGTGGCTTGTCTACTTAAATGCAAGAAATTATATATATATTGCTGAAAAAACCCTGAGTTTATCTAACATTCTGCTACTCACCGTGGTTTAGTCACATAGTTGAGCCTTTTAGTGCATTTGCCTTGGTGACATTTGGAAGGCAGGGCACTCAGAGCTGGCTGGTGGAGGCACTTGGGGGTGGGGGCAGGCACGTCATGTTGGATAGCACAAAGGAATCTCTAGGAATTTAGGAATGTCCCCAGACAGTATCGCCAATCCCGTTGCGGGTATTTTAACACATAAATAGGGGAAAGCTTCTAGTGCAGGATTGAGAGAAAGCTGAGTGGGGATGACAGCAAATTCAGGGACCCAGAGGATGCACCATCAGTCGGAAATCAGCATTCTGATTAGCACTTCATCCAAGCACAGGCAAAACCAATCCCCACAAATTATCTAAGAAGGACTGATTCTACATTAGTCTATCTATTGTATGTAGAGACTTCATTAATGAACCTAATGCAGAGAGAATCTCTGATACTGTCACGGCAGGAGATTCTGTTTTAATTATTATATGTGGTTTTGTAATTTTAATTGTATAATTATTACACATTAAAAGATGCAATTATATTTTAAATCTTCTTAAGACCTCAATTTTATTACATTTTCATTACTTTGTAATGGTATGATACTTTATAATTCAAAATTAGAAATTATTAGAAATAATTTTATGATTGCACTTTTAAAATATGATCTTTTTATTCTTTCATCACTTTATCTTACAACCATCCTACACATCCAGTGAAAAGTGAAAGGCTGCAAGAATTTTGAGATGATAAGACATCAAAGATGGTGCTGAAAATTTTCACATTAGCTGTAGCCTGCCTTACAGAATTAATGAAGCAGCTTCTGGTGACAGAAGTTAGTTCAAAGCAAAACTCTAGTTATGAAAACAGCTTTTGTGGAGGGCTCACACTTAGGATGAGTTATGTCACAACTGTCTGTGAGATCAGGAACCGTGTGAGAGGAGGTGGTGAAGTTGTCTGGTGCTAATTGTTCCATTTGCTCGTAGCAACCTGAATCAGAAGCAATCCTGTTGAAATCAGAAGCAACACTTTTGTTATGGAGATCTGAGACAGGTTTCAAACCGGAGCAAGCCTCACAGTCACCCATCCTGCAGCGCCATGGGAAGCAGAGGTTTTTTTAAATACAAGTGAAATGGTCCATGCTGCATATCAGAGCTTGAGCCACCTTAAATGCCCTCATTTCCTCTTCTAATTTTTATGTTTGTATTTACAATTTGCTTTCATGTGTTTTCCTCTGTGTTTTTCTTACACCAAGTTCCCTTGATGAGTTATATTAACATTTTCCATTGTTTTTCAGACTTTGATATTATACATAACAACATTCATCCTTTGTCTCAAGTCGCCCCTGAATCCTGTTGCAATCAAAACAGAGTAAGAAATCCTGCTTTGATCTGCAGTTAATAGAAATGTGAAGGCAGGGATGCAGGGTGGGTAGGGATGTTTCCACCCTACCCTAAAGAGCTGCTAACCTGAAAGACAGAGAGTGTAATTTTAACTACTGCATTGCCACAAGTGCCCTGAACACACCCTTTGTGGTCAAGAAGAGCATGGTCTTTTTGGTCTGTGAGACACTGCAACAAGGACAGATTAATTCTCAGTGAGGATGTCTCTGCCTTCATAGTTTGATCTCATATGTAAGGGCTGGTCTCAGCAGAAAAGGAGCTTGTGTCCAGATGCCTTCAGCAGAGTTTTGTCAACAGTTTGATGTCCCACTGTACAATCATACTCTCTGTCCAACATCCAAAATGTGTGATAAGAGAGAGATTCTTACACACATAACACTCACCTTAAACTATAAGCAATCACAAAAATAAAATCTTAATAAAAATCCAGTGGAATATTATATTCTGGTGGGTGCAACTCTCTTTGTCCTAGGTGCAAACCATCAAGTTTAAAATTTAAGCAATTCTTTGCTCTCATTTTTCTCTCCACTGTTTTCAAACCTGCACTTTTAATCATGGCTTCATCTCATTTATAAAAAACTGGAGAACAAGCTTCAGTGGATCCTGCTGTTTTTATAAAAGCTTAGGTAGTATTTTGTCTGCACTAATGTCATAAATTCTTTTCATTTGGAACAGATCAAAGGGAAGTATTCTATCAAAATTATTAGAAACAAAAAGAAAGCAGACTGATTTCTGAATTGTAGAGACTGCCATCAGGTTATGTCTGTACAGAACACACAGCTGCTTGAATTGCCCTGAATTTGCTCCTCTAGTTTTTAACTGGCAGAAAATATTACCTGTATATATTAATTTCCTTGTAGCAATTTTGCAGTGCGTCTCAGAACGGTATCTGAAGTTGTGCAATGTAGTGCAGTACATCAGGCAGGCATGAATACTTTGCAAGGAAGCCCAAATCACGGTGTGCAGTCAAAAGTCACACTTCATCTGTGCCATTCTTTCACGCCAAATGAGAATTTACACATCAGGACCCGATATGCTGAGATGCTTTCTCTATTTAGTGTCACAGCTGACATACATTGGAGGGCAGGAGTACTCACATTCATCAGAACTTTGCTTAAAAAGCAGAGAGATTTTAGCATTGTGTTACTGCTTTTGATCGCAGCACAGGCCAATTACTGCTCTGTCCTGCTCTTCCTTTCTTTTCCTTGGGTGATGATGGAAGTATCCCCAGCTGAAGAACTTTGCAGAGCTGAAAGAGAAAAATTACAATCTCTTCTGCTGTAATAGTATCGGCACTTGCATCAGTATTTTCTTGAAAGCTGATTATGTTGCTTTTAAGGGATAATTTGTTACTGAAGCAACAGCTCTATTTGCCTCGGTGTAAGGAAGGAATTTTATGTATCCTGAGAACAACAGCAATGTGTTGAAGTGCAGACACTCCATATTTTTCTTCATACCATCACTGCAGGTGATGTTTGATTAAAGACAAAATACTCTTTCCTCACCTGATAGGCTTTCTGAGGTGGGATATGGAGGAGGGGAGAGCTGACCTCTTAAAATAACAACCTGAAAGCACTTGGGAGAACTCCTGGACAGATGTGTCTGTGGACTTCACTGCCTTAAACACACACCTCCCACACAGTACCCCCAGGGATGCAAAGCGCCCCACCATGTCTGCAGGTGAGCAGGTTTCTTTGGATGACACGAGTGCTCTGCTTGCACGCACAGACACACACAGATTTACACTGCACTTGGCTTCATCCGAGCGCTTCCAGCTGGTTCAGAGTGCGCTCGCCGGAGTCAAAGGGGCAGCCTATAAATTGACTCCAGTAAGTGCTGAATCAAATGGTCAGAGAGGGCTCAGGATATATTGCACACACAGGCAGAAGGGAATGGCTGAGGGATTTACTATCAGCAACACAGATCGTTTGATCACACCTGGTGTTACTTCTTCCTCAGGGAGCAAAAGGAAAGAATCCAACCCCTGAATCCCATTCCACCTGCAAGTTGTTTTCCCACATCCCTACTAATTCCATGTGGAGAAAACAGATAAAACAAACACTGAGTTTTGAATAAACAGTGATTCACCTCAGAGAGATTATCTAACAATACTCACAATTTCTTTCCAGGTCAGTCAACTGAAGTTATGGGTCAGGTCTTCTTGTTGCTAGGAGTACTTTGGTTTTTGGCAGAGGAAGGACATGATTTTGTATTTTTCAAAAGATGAACTTTTGATTTTGACCAATTTAGTCTGATTAAAACTTTGAATTGCTTGGGGATTGCATTCCAAAGCTGATTTATTTAATGCTTAATTATGTCTCTAAACTGGGAGGGTTGCCAGTGATTGTCTTTATGTAAACAGAAGCCTATATGTATTGAAAAATGGAATAAAAACACCACCTGTACATACAGAAAGACCAGTAAAGCTTTCTATTCCTGATACTCTGAAGATCCATATATTTTTATGATTGAGTGTAAGGGCCACATTTTCAATTGATAAAAGTCAATGTAGTTCTTGGGACTTATGAGAAGCTTAAGGAATGCAGGTATTTGTGAGGAAAAAAAGGACTTAAATGGCAGATTTGGGGTATTATTCGCCATATTCTCCCTGATCCTCTAAGTACAGGGGTTTCAGCATCTACTCTTCAGCTTGCTGATATCAGTAAAATTGTAAGAATCAAACATGAATAGTCAGGGGATCATGAACTGCAGAGCTATGTTTGTACGGTGATAAAAGAAGTAGTGCTCTTCTGCCTACCTGCTGGTGTGATTATATATAGTCTTGAACAAAATCATGGTCCAGAGCACCCTTCTTCAGCTGAGCAGGTAGAAATCTGAAGAAGGGATGAGGTAGAAAGGTGAATTGAGCAGTTCATATGCTCATTTTCAGACTTTTTTCAGTGTCTCCCTGACACCCTGTGCATTTGTGGCCATGGTCCAGACCCTAAGGAACTGCTGTGTCCCTCTGAGAAGAAAATTATTAATGAATTTAAGAAAAAAACCCAAACAACCCTAATCATTCTGAAAAGGGTTTTGATCTGCTAGAGCTAGCTCTTGTTCCAAATTGGGGTGACAACAGAATGCATCAAAATGCTCCACAGAATGGACTGCAACTGCATTTCTGCTCTGTGAGCTATGACAGCACTCTGGTCCCTGAAGCCTCACCAGCCCTTGGACATGCTGGGGTCCAGTCACAGATCTAGGAAATATGGGGCCCATGTGTTCAGTCCCCTTTCTTGTTATGTCCAGGATTTCCTGTTCATCATAAACCTCAGCTGAGGATTGTAGCAAAGAAATGAGGTGCATTACTAAAATGGGTGCTTGCACTGGGGAAACAAAATTTCCAACATCCTGTGAGAATACTGTGAGAGCAGCCACTGAGCTGGGAGACCCCCAGCAGCACATGGTGCTGAGCAGTCCCCATGTCTGTTGGCAGGAATCACGGCTGCTTATATTTGCTTCCATTTTCTAAATACCTCTTCAAGACATTTCGATGCAGATTAAGTTGAATTTCCCATGATAAAAAATGCTGCCCTGGTGTTTTTAAATTCAGATTTCAAAGTCACTTTCACCTAGAAGTCAGAAAAAATGATGAAAAAGAAAGGTAAGGAAATTATCATGTGTTCTGATGAGGGAAACTTGATTTCCCAGTTACTCAGGTGCAATTGTGTTGTACAAAAGCCTATTCTCTCAATATTCCTGGTCTGGCCAGAAGCAGAAATTAATTGAAATTTCACAAGGCCCTTCATTCTCATGACATTTAAAGGCCCTCTTTGAAAGCTGATTAATATACAGTGAGTGCCCTGCTGTTAAAGTTCACTTTATTATGATATTGATGGTCTGCTGTTGTATTTTGAGAGTAAACATTGATTTGGGGAGCTTAATAGTTTATAACAACCTGTACTACCTGTTGGTGGGAAACACAGATTTCGGATTCTTTAATGGATTGGAGAAAATCTTGTTCAATTACAGATCCTATTCTTACTGAGAGAAAATACAAAAATTGAATCTTTTGGTAAATAGCCTAATTTTATGCCTTCCAAGCAGAGAGGCTGATGGTCTTTCTGCTTTGCCATAATAGTTGGGTGAGTTGTCCTGTAACTCCTCTGGTCCTAAGTTGGGTGATTCTCCTATCATCTACTTTCCTGTGTCCACAGACTAATCCAGAAGAGCTGTATAAACATGATGTGCCTTTCCATGCTTCTTTCCAGAATTACAATATATTGCTCCTCTATCCTTTTCACTCAACTGAATAGTTTACAGCAATCAATAATATTACTTTCATCTTTCTTTCTTTCTTTTTTTTTTTTTTTTTTTTTTTTCCTACAGCAATATCATTATCATTTCCTCTTTCAAGTCAGGGAAATAAATGCGAAATAATCTCAAGCTTCCTCTCCCTAATGTATTTTTTTTTCTAATTTTCCAAATGAATCCCTGTTTCTGGCCAAAGACTAGCACAGTATGATGAGTTCGTTAGTTTGCTGGTGTGCATTCTCTGACTCACATTAAAGCACTAAAGGTCTTTGAGTTAGCAATAATTAGATGAGGTCATTAAAGCTACAATGAGATCACGATTGCCAGAAATGGCCTCACATTGTACAAAGTAAGGTCAAATCAGCTATAACCATTACTCATTCTGGATTTTTAATTCATTACATATGCATTAAGTAACAGTATGGGTGATCCACAGTAACAGTATGGGTGATCCACAGCTTAGCATGAGTGAAAAGCCCTACAACCTGTCATATACACAATATTGTGTACCGAGGGAAGAGTTGCATGGTGAAGTCTTTTACAGTAATGATCCCTCACACATAGAAATCACCACAGGAACTAAACAAGACTGGATCAAAAAGAAATGGTAGCAAGTGCCAACAACATTTTGAAGGAGAAGGAAGGCAGGAGTGTTTTTCCAGGAAGATTCAAACTCAGAGGCAGCAAACAAGGCTCCCAAGACAGGCTGAGATGTTCCCTAGGTCTAAAGTTGATGTGAAAGCCATGGCTCCATGGAAGTCCACAGCCACAGTACAGAGCAAGCCAGTCCCTGTGCTCATCTTGGCAACTTTACCTGAGCAGTGTGAGTTCCCTTATCACATTTGCCTTTGTCCCATAGAAACTTCTCCAGGAAAAGTGATCTGTCAGTCCAGCTGACAAAATGGATGGATGAGTTTTCCTTCTTATAAGAATGACAGTTCCATTTGTTGGGTGTTAATTACAAGCACATAGTAACCTGTTGAGGGAAGGCAGAACGCCTTCCATTTTTCTCATTTTCTATACTGCCAAAAAGCAGCTTTAAACCAAGCCTCTCCATGGCAATAGATAACCCAAATCAAGCTGAACAAATAGTTCAGTGGGAGAATAGCCAGAAGAGGAGAAAATCAATATACTAATGAAAGTAGCGATTGCTTCCAGATGTGTCTATCATAGAAAGCTGAGATGGTTTTTGTGTGGTTTCTGGTTATCTCTCTCTTCTTCCACACACTCTGCTGATTGCAGGCCCAGTGGAAAAATGCCCCTCCCAGCACTATAACACATCGCATTCCATCAGCGCAGTGCAACAGGCAACGCGCCTGGGGAGAGCCAGGGAGGCAGCAAGTGCTTCACAGCAGCTCCTACCCCTGATGCATTAAAGCCTGCAAGAAATTTAAGGCTCCGTTTCATCTGCTTTCACTGTGAAATGCCTCCTCCCTAGATTACAAGTGACAACCTCACCTACATGTCAAGGCTGAGGAGACACATGAAATTGCATGTCCATTCTGGACCCTGCCAGAGGAGGGAAAATGCCCTCTTTGGCAACTACAGTCCAGACATGAGGCATAGACCAGAGCCTCTGCCTGAAATCAAAATTACTAGTGACCAGGAGCATGAGCACGGTTTCCAGGGAACTGACCAACAAGTGGCTGTCTGCAACTTCTCACACCCTCTGGAAAGATTTCCTTCCAGGAGAGGCTGGACTCTCCTTGCTGGATGTAAACATGCACAGACCCAGGTTCTGATTTCAGGCAATCTGTATTTGCATTGTCCCTGTAACCAAAGAAATTAATGAGCCTAACCAGCAGCAACATCTGAATTTCCTTACAGTCACACCTGCATTATGAACAAAATTAATAGTTACTCAAGAGCTCTTGGTTTGCAGTGCTGCTTCTGTCTGGGTACCGAAGCACTCTGAATGACTGGGGGAAGTCACAGAACTCCCTTCAGCTTGCAAAGTGTTGTCCTCACCCTAAACCCTCTCTTTTTGCCTGTTATTTTTGGGGATGAGTACAGTCTTTTTCTGAAAATATTGAGACTGTTGAATTCTAGAGTGTGCAATAAATTTTGAATGCATCACCTAGGGATGCTGGAGAATCTGGGACCCTTCAGTGTCACCTCCAGACACCAGATGCTCTGGGTCAGCTTCACACGAGCTGTCAGTGTCCCCACAGAGATGCAGTTGGAGTTCTACCAACCATAACATGAAAAGATGCTTCACAAATCTATGCCGTGCAGTTTTCCCTTTTTACTTTTAAACTTGCTTGACTGGTAATGAGAAAAAGAAATGGCAATGAAATTGCAAATGGAGGAGACTGTAGATTTGGCATGCTAATGCTTTTCTGACATTTCAGCTGCCCTGAGGATCTACTTCTTTATGTTATGGAGCCAAGGGTTGATTTTCTTTTCGCAGAGTTTTTCTTTCAGTGAAGAGGTAAGTCATTAATGTTAATAGATCCTAAAATATCCACTGTGATGGAAAAAAAATGTTTTGGTTTAATGTGTGCAGTAGAACTTATATGCAAATAAATAAAGCATCCAGGTTCATTAGCACTGATGTGTTAGCCTGAAAGGGAAAAAGAGAATATAAGCAGCTAATGTTGTTTGTCCTGCAATCCATCTTCCATGTCACTGAGGGGAAAGAAACCTTTCTTAAATTTCCAATCAATCTTCCTGACCTTTTTGCATCATTTGCATCTTTAAACAGATTTTTTTGTTGTGAACTTTCCCCTCGATATTTCACTTAAAAAAAAAAAAAAAAAAAAAGCTTTCCAAAAAGCTTTCCCTCAGAGATCTCTGCTTCCAAAAGCCTCAGCTCAAACATGGGTCTTTATAACCCCAACAGGAATACCCAGCATTAGCTATTTTGCCCTCAAAGCAGCAATCCAAGGCTCTATTTAAAGTGGACTTGAAGTGATGTCCTGGGATCAACCATGTTGTTCATTCAGGCTAATAGAGAAGCAGGGGCCAGGGGAGCTGATGGACCCACCCAGAGCCAGTGACTCAGTTTTCTTTCCTTACACAGCTTGACTAACTTTTGGAGATACAACTCAGTATTATGCAGGATTGACTTTCCCATTTTATCTACTTTGGGTGTTTTTTTTTGCAGAGCTACATCTTATTTACACTGTTAATAATAGACCATGTCATGACACCTTTACCCTAAATTAAAGATACACTAGGTACACAGTAGCAGAGCAAATAGAGGTAGTTGATATAACAGAAAACACAAACACGTTTACACATTCAGCATTCATGTGCTGCCAATTACAAATCATGCAGAGCTTCTTATGGCCCACAAAATTCTTCAAGTGTTCATTTAAAAGTCTAAGAGTACGACGACAAGTTAAGGAGGCTCAAAAGTTATTTTGTCAGCTGTAGCAACTGTCTGTTGTTGCCAAGAGCAATGTGAATAATATCAGTAAATCAGGCTATTGCAATCATTGTTTTAAATGACATGTTGGACAAAACTTCCTAGCTTACTAGTAGTAGTCAAAAAGAAAATCTGGTAAAAAGATAAATATTGCAAAACGATAACCATTGCACTTTATAAAACAGGCCCACTACTTCTCTGTTTCTATTTTAAAAAAGCCCATCTTTCAGCCTTTCATACCAGCTTCCATTCTTGCAGCGAATTTTGTCAGCAAGACACAGGCAGGTTCCCCAGCTAAGCTACCAGAAACAGCACACTAGTCTTCTGAGGAAAGAAAGCACTTTGGCTTGAAAGATTTTGGACCTGGCTTTGAGGATTTCACATCAACAAACAGCTTAACTCAGATTTTCTGATCTCCATTCTGCTTGTACACTACTGGCTGCAAATCCTCACCCTGCTACCCAACAAAGGGTTCATCTGAGTCCATCTGAATTGCATTTGTGGCTGTAATTAACGGGGAGGGAGAGAAGGAATGCAGAACTGCCCATGAAATACAGCTTTAAAAATTACACCCCACAGTACAGTAGGAGATGGATATGGATTCACAGGACATGAATGAAGTGAGTTATTAAATCATTCTTGAACCAAATTTCTGTAGGGAGCTGCAAAAACAAAAATTTTGCCGGTTTTAGACCTCAGGCTTCTGAAGAGTGAGAGGCAGCTTACTGACACAAAAGAAGAAGAAGAATTTGCTGTAATTGTGATTTCTATCATGACATTGACTCAGCATTCAGATGTTTTTGGCGGCATTAAAGGAGATGGAAGTGGGTGAGGTTACCTTCCCAAGCACAACTGCTGCTTCTGCTTCTGCTCACCTCTCCGATTTCCCTCACAAGAAAGGAGACCTGGGAAGTGGCTTTAAAGACCTGACATGCAAAATGTATCCCATGCAAGGGAGTGCTGGGGGAAATGATCATCAGTAGAATTATCCATGCTATACTGCCTGCTGAATCCCCCAAAGCAGTTAAAGAGCCAGGAGAATACTAGGCTGTCATTACTCTGTCTCCCTCCCTCTCCTTTGGAGCATAAACCTCTGCCAGACACTCAGGCAGAACAAAACACTTAATCAGTGTTAAGGATGCATCTGGTCCCCTCAGAGAGATGAGCTGTTCATTTATGCTTGTTTACAATATGTTTATAAACATTAGTGGACAGGAATAGATTACCCCAGTTTACTGCCACATAAAGAAGTCATCTGCTTACGTTTACCATCATATCTATGTGCTTTTCTTTTACATTACTCAAGTGGTACCTTATGGCAAGTCATCTCTGTGAATTAGGCCAGAAATCAGGAGTGTCCCAGTAGAATTTATACTATTTTCCCTGTTGTTATGTCCAAAGTATTACTTTTGGATCAAAACATACCCACGGTGCCTAATATTCCTTGCCATCTCAACTGCTGTACTTCATTTTTCCTTTTTTCCCCTGTGGTCCATGAAGGAATGACAGTGGGTTTATATTTGAGATGAAAAACATATTGTTTGGACAGTAATGGAAAAAGTAGTGTTGTGATGACACTTCCCCTTATGTCAAATGCTCATAACTAGCTAAAGAAAGTGTCTTTGTAAAGAAAACTTTTAATTTTATTGTTCTGATTTTAAAAACAGATTTTGCATCAATGCTTTCTCTGAATTACAAGTTAGGACTTAAGAGAGCAGTAGCAAAGTAGACACTAACTGTGCAGCTCAGGTCATGTACCAAACCGCTATGACCTCTGAATTGGGTTGAGGACATGGAGGTGCCCCCAAATCCTGGGAAGAGCCCTGCTCTGCCATTTTATATTTCACTCTACCTGTTGGTTCTCCCTTTTTCTCTCCACCTCTGTCTGGCTATGGGATTTTTAGGACTAACTTGTTTCATTTTAAACCTTTGAATTGCATGTCACAAGCCCCAGTTTTAGTTTGATAATCATAGAGTCATAGATCATGGAATGGTTTGGGTTGGAAAGGACCTTAATGATCATCTCATTCCAACCCCTTTGTTATGGGCAGGGACACCTCCTGCTAGACTAGGTTGCCCAAAGCCCCATCCAACATGGCCTTGAACACTTCCAGGAATGGGCTATCCAAAACCTTCCTGGGAAACCTGTTCCAATGTCTCACCACTCTCACAGGAAAATATTTCTTCCTAATATCTAGTCTATATCTACTCTCCTTTAGCTTCAGGACACTTCCCATTGTGCTATCATTACATGCCCTGGTGAAAAGTCACTCTCCAGCTTTTTTGTAAGCCTCCTTTAGGTATTGGAAGGTGCTATAAGACTCCATAGACCCTTCCCTTCTCCAGGCTGAACTCTCTTAGCTTGTCTTCTTAGGAGAGATGCTCCAGCCCTGTGATTAAATCAGTGGACCTCTTCTGGACTTGTTCCAAGAGGTCCACATCCTTCTTCTGTTGGGGATCCCAGAGCTGGACATGTCACTCCAAGCTGGGCATCACAGGAGCAGAGTAGAGGGGGAGAATCACCTCCCTGACTGTGCTGGCCATGCTCCTCTCAGTTGGCCTTCTGGCTGTAAGCACAGGCTGACAGGTCAATAATCATATTCAGGGTAAGAATACCTATGGGTTGAGAAACACTGATGTAATGAAGGAGAAATAAATTGAAAGAAGACAGTGGAACAGATTTCACAGAGAGGAAATGTCATGGGCCAGGCAACCAGCTGGATATAGATTAATACAGACCAGTTGCTCTGGGTGAGGGTCTACTTAATTGATGAGAGGTTTTAGCACCAAATATTTGACTTAAGGTTGCTGTGTTGTGTTCAAACCCATTTAAAAACCTGGAAAAAAAAGTTGTAGCCAGCTGTAGCATCTTCTCCCTGATCTGCTATTGGTCACAGAACTTTCCAGGACAAGGTGATAATTTTCATTTTGTTGGCTAAAGATCAGGTATTGTGAGGAGCATGGTCACACCTTTAATTAGATCAGCATTATAAATGATCCAGCAATTCCATCAATCAATGGATACGTGAAAAAGGTTAATGAGCCTTCTCTCCTCTCACCATCAGGTAGGACTTGCTTAACAAATCAGACCTGAGACTGAGACTCACTTATGCAAACCCAAATGTAGCAAATTATGGAGCAGGGCTGTGGACCACATGGAAAAGGCAACCTAAGCAAAAGGCACAGCAAAATTTGCAGCAGAATCCCCTCTCTCACACACTTGCACACACACAGAGGCAGTTCTGGTTTACCAATATTTTCACATTGACAACTCTCTTTCCGAAAAAGTGCATTGGTACCTTGGAAGGCAGAATTTTTGCTTTCCTGTCATGAAGCTGCCTGTACTGCTCACAATTTTTCTGCTTCACGTCAAAAATCAAAGCTAATGCAAGGTCAAACAGAGGAATTTCCTGGTCTGTTTCCAGTGACAGCAGGAAACATGGTTCTCCATACCAATGGAGGAGCCTTCAGCATGCATATCTTCATTATTCTCTGTATTATTGTACTGAGTGGTAGACAACCTCCTTTCTTTATTAAGTCCTCCTTCTTTGGGTGGGAGATTGAGAAAATTATATTTGTTTGCACCTGCTTCTTGAGGGCTCTATTCTCCAAAGAATAAAACAAGCATTAGAGAGAAAAGGAGATTCCTATATCAAACCATCCTATACACATGCAAATTGATCTGTTTGCAAGGTAAAATAGTGTGTAGACAAGATTAATTCAAAAAAGTGTGTGGACAGATTCTTGATTTATTGTTATTATTATACAGCACTAATATGTATGCAAAATAAGTTAGGCTGAGTAATGCAGTGCTTCAGTTCTGACTCGCTACCAAGATTTGCAGTTAAAGAAGCCAAACAACGTTTCAAACAGATTATTTCTACCTAAAATACTGCAGTGCTCCATTTCACATCAGTAGAAATAAAATGGAGAAAAAAGGCACTTCGGATATCAAACAAATTCATTTCAGATACATTGGCAAATTTCAAAAGGTTAAGGTACCAATATGAAATTTTAAAAAAGGCCAGAATAATGTTGGAGACCTTTCCTTGGAATCTCATTTTGCATGACTAGTATTTGTAGAAGTGACTAATAAAACTGAAAAGATCAAAATTTGTGATGCTCTCCACCTGAAGCATGTCTATGGGAGTTGGCAGATTTTATACTGGGCCCTTGGCTTTACAATTCAGATACATTTTAGAAGCAGTCCTGGCCACATTACCAGAACAAATGAGTGCTAACACATATCTTGCTTTGTAAGCAGAAGTGTCTGCCACTCTTCATTTAGAGGCAGTTCCATTGATTTTGCTTTCAAATGTCATACATAAGAGTGGCGGGATCCAACTCTGAAGTTTCTATGTTTCTTTTGCACAGGCTCACCCTGACAAAGTTTTCAGTCGACTCATGAATACTTTTACAAAACATGCTCAACTGAACTAGAACTTTTCAGCCTGGAAAAGAAACGGAAGAATATAAAGGTCTAAAAAAGCCTGAGTAGGCTGGAAAACCTGTTCAGAGACTGGTTGTTCACAATCCCTCTCCGTACTGGGTTATCGGCAACTGAAGGAAGCTATTGAGAGCCAGGGTCAAAGCAAAGCAAGGCATATGGTTCTTCATGAGGTCAGTGTGAGTTCTTTCTAGGAGTCACTGTGGATGCAACGAAGTATTCAGAAGAGAGTTTTGTGGGGAATTACTAAACAGAGAGACAGATCATTTCAACCTCAGGAAGTCCTAGGAGCTGAAAGTCACTTGAGGCTGAAAGGTAACAGGAGACAGAAGCTCATGTTCTTACAGATCAGATTTTGGACCTGGTGGAGAGAGGACAGAGCAGTAGGTGAACCCTTAATCTAAATAATACAGCTCTTCTTAGGGTCCCTTGCTCTGGTATCCTGATCCTTGCTTTTGCATATAATGATGCCTTATACTTCCTCTGAGGAAGCCATGGAGACCTATCTTAAGACCAGCTCTGCTCTTTGCCCATCTGTCCCTACTCCTGCTCAAAACCATCACACCCTGTTGACAAGAAATCTCCATGTGCTATCCATCTTTAAGTCACCAAGGGAGAATTTAATCATGGAGTTTCTCACAGTTTTCTCTTTTTAAAAATGTTTTAAACTGTGTCTGCGGAGTAAAATAGAGATTTTCAGCATCACCACAACATCTGGTTCAAGAGGATAAGCCCCACCCAGTTATTACAAGAAAGGATGAGATAGGAGAGCCTTCCTAGCAGAGAGTGCCAAGAGATTCTCACAGACTGTTGCTGTGTGTAGTGTCCTGCATCCAGAGAGAGGCAGCAGCTCCCCATGCATCGTGTTCCCTGTTGGCTGCTCCAGCCGGCTTCCTAGGCATTCTCATACCTGTGGGGTTTTCTTTGCTTTGTTCTGGGTTTTGTTTGTTTGTTTGTGGGTTTTTTTT
>WBMY01000943.1:591077-665513 GCA_013397315.1 Donacobius atricapilla
TTTTTTTTTTTTTTTTTAGTTTTTGTTACTCTAGAGCTGTCTAACTAACAGTGAGTTATCTCCAGTAGGCATATGGAAAACCAGAACCCTCTGAATCAATACCCTTTAGTAAAGGTTCAAACTCTGGAGAGTTCTCAGTCTTTTAGCAGAGGGTTGGCAGGTCCAGTGAGGAAATTCACATCTCCCAAATGCTGCTTCTGAAACTAGTTTGAAATGTGCAGGCTTAGCTGGGAATTCTAGTTTCGAAAAACTGTGTTAGCTTGACACAGGCTTTTTTTTTTAATTAAGAAGTAAAAAAAGTTTTAAACCATTTTAATTATAGTAACCTGCTTCATGCAGTGTGCAGATAATTCAGGTAATTGGATTACCTAATGAGTAAGTCATTATTTCTTAAAAATACCTTACACATTCCAATCATAACAGCATCAACCATTAAAAAAAATCCATACTCCTGTGTTTGCTCTCATTTTCATCTAATAATTGCAATAGCCACCCCAGCACAGGGCATTCTCAGGGATTAATGACCAGCTGGGACTAATGGCACCCTTGGCTATAACTCCGGCCATAAATGCTTGTCAGACTACCATCAATCCTCAGAAAATGCCCTATGCCCAGATCATTACTACTTAACCAGTTGTCAGAATGAAAATGAAAAGCAAATGGAGGGAGAGTTGTCAGGAATTTTCACATGGGAGAGTGTTTGCCTCTATCAGAAATCTTTGCCTTAATATGACAACACAGCAACCTGTATTGACTCACACGCATTGGGTGGGTTTCTGTGATTGCTCCTTGTGCAGTTGTGCCCCTCAGCCACACACTCTGAGGCAGGAAATGTGAGGATTCAGGCTCATAAGTGCCCCCAACCCTCTTCCTCCTGGGGCTTGACAGAGCAGCACCAGCTTTGGTGCTGTCACTGACCCCAGCCCAAAACACTCTTCATGATCTATCCTGCATCATCCAGCCTGGATAGAACTTTTTCATCCCAGTCTTCTCAGGATGGACAAAGCTGAGGCCTTCAGCCTGGGTAAATCATCAACATGCTGTAGAATTTGCAGCACTACTCTCATTTACAGAAAACCAATAGGAAGAGCAGCATTGGTTCCTGACAGTGGTCAATATAGTTTCATATTTATTTCACACTGGCATTCAGAGGAGGTGCATATTGAAGATTTGACCCAAGATCTCTCTAGCTATTGTGCAAATTTTCAGCACATAGCAGCAAAAGCAATCCAAACCATGTGCCACTGAATTGCTGGAAACGCCAAATGTTTGTGAAGGCAAGTAAGGAAACATGGATGTGATTTGACTGACAACCAACTGCTGCCATTTTTACTTTTTGCTGACAGAATGACCCCAGGAAATATTTGTGCTGGCAAACTTGTAGGTGCAAAATGGGAAAATGAATTGAAGCTAAAGCTGGCAGGAAACTGCTTTCTCCACTCCTCTTAGGTATGAGTGGGTGTTCACATATTTAGAAACTTAATTAATAGCTCTGAGGGACTTTCCCTGGCTATTTTTCAATGAGAAACGTTGCCAGTTGGTTGGGGTTGTTTTTAATTTTTGCATTTATATATCACTAATTAAAACCAATAGATCTGGCCTGGAAATCATCAAATAGGGAAAAAAAATATTTTTCAGATAGCCATTATCAGAAGACTGCTGAAGGTAGTAAAAGTGCTGTACATTTCACTTTCTGAGGACCCTCATTTCACTGGTATCTTCTTGAGATTCTTTCACAAAGCAGCAGTGCCCATCTGACCAATGCTTTTACCTTCAACCTGCTGTTCCTTTCACTAAGAGAAGGGATATCTCTCCATTGCATTATCTTCTGATTATTTTAAAAATCTTCTCTGTTTACATAGCATTGGAAATCTTTTTCTTACATGCCTATAGATTTTTTTCCTTGTCTATACATTTCCTAATGTGTGAAGGAAAGGGGAGATTTTTCTCATCATTCATCCTAGGATATTTTCTTCATTTTGTTTTTCTGATAAACATTAAATACAAATGAGAGGATGTGGGATGACATGAGAGACCAATGCAGAGCAAACACAGAAACTGTTATTGAGGTGCACAAGGAGCATTCTAGATGAATCTGTCCAAACCCCTCTGAATAGGAGTTCATCATCTCCATAATTTGAATTGATTCATCTTTTCCTTTTGTGGGAAAGAAAAGAAGCTATCTAAATCAGTGGGATTAAGTAGTATTTTGCCAATTTACACTAACACCTGGCTTCTTTTAGATAAGGCCCAAATGAATGCTAGCTCATGCCAAAGAACAGCCTCAGACTGTTGACCTAACTGTTTAAGTTATCATCCCTGAGATTTGGAAGAACAAACGCTGGAACTAATCCTGTCTATTGCATGTAACCTTACGCCAGGCAGGCATTCATGAAATGTTATCAACATCACGTGTCAAATGACTTTTATATGTATTTTCATTATTATTTTTTAAAGGAGAAACCAGAAATTAATATCAATTTATCCCGTCATAAGTGAAAGAATTTCATCCTGCGTACATGACAGGTCTTTAGTAGTCATTAAAACTGATGTAAGCATAACATTATTCAGGGAGCAGAAAACTCTAGGGAGAACAAAATATGCAAAAATACCCCAGAAAATAAAGTAGTATTCAATGACAGGGGAAAAATTGGCACATGATAACCTGGTATAGTAAGCTTTGCTGTGCCTTGGGAACTCTCAGCCCTACTCTAATATGAGCGCTGTAAGTAGCCATTTACATGGAAAATGTGAAATAAATGCACCTGATCCTTTGGTCTTGGAATTGAGGTCCTTTGAAGCCAACACGAGTTCAGGGCTCAGTCCTGCAGCTTCTCCCCGGCCAGGATGTTGCTACATCAGCATAAAATCAGCATCGCCCTCACCCAACTCCACTTCATCCCGTTTTAATCTACGTCTGGCTGGGTATGCAAAGATGTCCTAATGCCCAAGCTGCAGTCTCTCCCTAGATAACTTTGAACCAGAACATCCATATCCTTAAATTCCAATGGGTTATTGCTGGTTTGAATTGATTGTGATTCTGTCTGAGCTGGTGACAGCCAAAGGGGTGGTGAATCATATTTGTGTCTATGAATAGCCTGTAGTGGGGAGTGTGAGGGGAAAAACAGGGAATGCAGAGTAACCCCCATAGCTTATTGTTAAATAAAAACAAGAGTAGTGTTAGCAGTAAGTGAGCGTTTGTCCAGCGTTTTTATTCTTTACAGTACTGTGCAACTCATTGCCACCTCTCGTGTGGTCTGAAAGTACATTTGCCTTCCTGCTAGTTCCCTTGACTACTCCCTGTGGTTGGGTTTGTTCCTGGGAGAAGATGCTCTCACAGCAATAGCTGAATATCACAGAAATTATTAGACCTACACAGAAATTTGCCCCCTTCGAGTTACTTATTCCTGCCAATTAGGGGTTTACCCAGGGTGGCAATACTGTAAGAATAAAAGTCCTAGCCTATCTCAATCAGATGGCATGGTCTCATCAAGCTGGTTCTTTCCCTGAGCAGCTGTGCCTCAATTAGAAACTAGTACCCATGAAGAAAGCACCATTGGCTAATTATGCAAATTAGATTATAGCCACCACCTCTTCAAATGGCAGGCTTGTCACATCTCTCACTGTTATCTTATTTTATTGCAAACTGCGCCGAGGAAAATTTTTACTTTCCTGCTCTATCTCTCATCGGAGTGCAACACTTACCTGCTTATAAAATCCAATTTCAAAGTCCAATCCTGCTGAGTTTTGGAAAGTTCACACTCAGGACTTGGTTTATCACTTGGTTATTGTTGTGATAAAGAACATTATTTGACAGGAACTGTTTAAAAGAAAACCGAAGGAAAACTGCTTTTCTGAGACTGGCTTATAAGAGCCACTAGAAGCCCCACTGCCTACAACCAATGAGAAGACCACTTATCCAAAAGAATGATTTCATGTTCAGAGGGAAGAACTGATGCTGCCTTTATGCTAAAGAGGTCATTTTCATGTAATTCATACAAGAGAAATTTAGAGCTGTAACTTATGGATTTAATGTCTTTTTTGTTGGGAAGTGTTCTTCAAAAAGTGCTTTGAATCTATCCTCTTATTGGACTCCGGAGCAATTTGTTACCATTGATTAAAATAACAATTCCTCGTCATTAACCCTTTTAGAATTATATGTGGAGAATTAATGTGAAGTGTGATTAGAGTGGGTTTCTCTCAAATCAAGCAGGATGCTGGTACACTGAAAATGAACTGAATATCAAGAAGGATGTTAAAGCCTCTCCTTATTTCCTTATTCCAATGTCGACATTCAAGTTGCACCAAGAAAAGATAATTTCGGATGCTTGTTCATTTGATTACACTTCTCTACCTCACAAGCTGTCTGCAGAGGATAAGCACTTGCATTTTAGGACGATGTCAATGGGAGAGATCAGAGCAGCTTGCTGTGGGGTCGGGGCTTCACAGGGCACAGCAGCCCTGCCCTGGCTGGGGAAAGCATCTCAGCTGGTCTGGAGCCCCTTGCTGCTGCTCAGCTTCCAAAAAGGAGGTCTACACAAAGGCCAAAGCTCAGCAGGGCTCTGCTAAGCTCCTCTGCTATGGCACACGTTTGGTCCACGTGAGAAAGGTGTGAAAGTTGTTTATTATTGTTGCTGTTTTGTTGGGCTCAATAATGTCTTGTTGGCACTGATTAAAGTAACTATTCCTCTTTAACTTGTTTCATAACTGCACACATTTTTTAGGTATCATCAATGAATATTTCTGATCACTTTGTTGTCATAGGACTCTTACAGAATTGTTAGTTTTGTCAGTTTAAGTGTTTATGATTTCTGATAACTTTTAAGCACATTTTGGTTTTTTCCAGTTCCCAAATAAGTGCTTACAATTTCTGATAAATTTTAAGCACATTTTGGCTTTTTCCAGTCCCCAAATAGCTATTATTTTTATTTTATTTGTGATGTTTTGACTATGCTGTATAAAAAGTGACAACCATTTCTTTCAGAGCCACAAGTCACTACTGATACTTGACAGTCTAATAATTCCTATTTAGGTGATAACTTCCCAGTTATTTAGCAAGTTGTGAGGTATATAAAACTTCAAACAGTGTGGCCTTTATTCCAAACAGACAACAGGCAAAGAAAGTGGATTTTCCAAAGCACTGAGACAGGGTGAGAGCTGTATCAGACCTAACATCGTATCCACTAGCACACAAAACCTCTCCTAAGCAGTCATGGTCTGCAAGATGTGAGTATTGCATTTGTACCATGAATATCATGTGCAGAAATCAACCCTTCAGAAGAATGTAGTGGTGCAAATCTCCATGCTGACATGTCTGACATCCCTGTGTGCACTGGAGATCACCTGTGTGAGGCGCACAGAGACAGAAGACACCTGAAGCTAAACCAACGCCCAGTGCAGAAGTGAAACTCCTTAGTGTCACTGGGATGTGGGCAGGGCAGCTCTAAGAACAAGGTTTGATGGAAAAATCTTGTTCAAAGCCCAGTTAAGTCTCAGTATTAAAAAAGAGTGGAGGAGAGAAGGGCTTTTCTAGCCAGAAGTATTGGCTTCAGTCATGAGGCACAACATTGTCCTTGTGATTTCATTTACCAGCAAGTTCAGAGAGTGCCATGATAATGAAGCTATTTCTTTTTAATATTCACTTTTCCATAGAGTCCAAAACATTTATTAAAAGCTTTCTACTGAAATCTGAACACCACTGTTTCTAAATGTAATGCTTTCAAACCTTGTGAGTAAGCTACACCGCAGTGTCCAACTGTATTGTAAAAAGAACAAAGTATTCCTAAAGTTAATTGAAAAAAGAAAGCCTACCTTCATTTGCATTCATAAAAAGCTAACCTGACATCCCAAAAGCAGCTATTATGTGTCAGCATGTCATGTGCATTGGGAATATCTGATCCAATTCGCAGCTCATAAATGTCTAATTAAAAAAATATATATATACAAAAATTTTAATTGGTTCATTGCATCATTTGTTTTTATTACGATTTTAAACTCTTGCACAATAGTCTGGGCTGAAACTCTCTCAATTTGCAGGGAAAAATGAACTATGAAGAAGGATATTGAACAAAGATAAGTAGGAGTTCAATAATTGCCATATGTACAGGGATAGATAAATGGCTGAGTGTTGGTTAGAATATAAATCTGGGGTTTCATAAATCACAAAGTAGTTTGGATCTATCTGTGACAGGTTTTTAAAATGCCATAAGAGTCAATGTAGAATTAAAAAGTGGAGTCAAGTTTTAGGTTCACACAAAACTCCAAGCTGCAGAGTGTAATAGGTATGTATGTGAGAGCATACTACTTCTGGTTTAAAAAAGAGAAATCAGAAAATTATTCTTATTGTTGGTTTTATCACTGCTGGGTTTTAGAATGCTTCAGGGAAGAAAGTTAAAGAAGAGATATCTTATGGCTAACTCAGTTTTTATTTGATCCTTGCAAAGAAAATTCAATTCATAATTATTTATGAACCAACATCAAGGAGTTTATTACTCTGATTACTCACTAATCATTTCCCGTAAATGCAGTGACCTAAAAATCCCATATAATCAATAGAGTAGTAAGTTTCAGATTTAAATCACTGTACCTTGTATTCTTGAGTAAACCTTTGGGTAATTTACAAAGGCTGTTGAATTTTATAGTAAGTGTTTTTCAAACCAAGCTGGATTCTAAACAATAATGACTTTTTAATGTGGATCTGTGATTACATTGTCATAGTGAAATACGACAGTCTTTGACTGCATTCGAAATGAGGCAGAGGGTGAATTACTCCGAAGGCATAGATTACCATAGCCTCAGGTAAAGCAATCTTCATAAATTAAACTCCAATCTAAAGTGACCTGTCACTACAAACCTGTTGCTACTCCCAGTAACTTAAATTTTAGTGTACAATTTGTAAACAAGTTCTTTTCCTATTACTACAATGGAGGAGAGTTACTTTTCTAAAGTGCTTTAAAATTAATGTGAGGGAGGAGAAGTAAACATAAGCATTTTATGGGTTTCTTTTCTATAATTTCAGAAAGCTGTTAGTTTAGGAAATGCAACTTGTTGTCTGCTAAAATGTTTATGCTTTTAAGATCTCTAAAGCTGGCAGCTGAAGGAGCCTTTGGCATAAACAGCTACTGCAGCACTTTTCTAACTCATTTTTTGACACACTGAGCATATTTGACTCTCATACTAGGCAAGAACGTCTACTGTTCAATGGTATTCAAAAATGTTTTGTACATTTAGATGCTTCAGCTGTCATTTCCCAAGGGGTTTGCTGGTTTCTCCATACCTCAGCCTGGGGAAATCCAGTTTATAAATGCCTTTTTCAGAGATGCCCGAGCAGCTGTCTTCTGAAAATCATATGGCTTTTGTGGTAACTGAAAGCTGAGGGCTTTCTCAGGGATGGTCTTGGACATCTACAGACAGCAGAGAGTTGTCTCAGTGCAGTGATCCTGTAGGCATGGAAGTCTTGATCCTTGGTAGCTTTCACCCAGACCACTCACACCCTAGGTTTTATCCTACACATCTGTTAGCCCAACAATTGCTCTTCCAGTACTCACTGTACTCACCTGAGGTATGTACAAAACTGAAAGGTTACCCCATGAAGAGCTGAACTAATTCGTTGGAGTTGGATGTTTTGATTTTCGGAAAGCAAGAACAAATTATGCTGCCTTCTTAAGAAGACATTGAAATATATCTTTTTTTACTGCCTTTGCTGCTATCCTGTGGGCAGCAAAGAAAAAAATCTAAAAGGTAAGAATGGAAAGTAAACACATAGTTCTGTTGACACAAGAACTAAAATGAAACATTTTATGAACATATTTTCAACTTATTTTAGGTTTACTTTCAAAGCCTATAAATTACTCCCATGATGCTTGGGAAAGCCTAATGTTTCTTGCAACTACATAAAAGAACAACAGTTTATGGCTAACAACCAGAAGTTTAATTTGTTTTGAGCACGACTTTCATATTCATAGAGCATGTGTCTTCTTTCTTCTTTTACCACTAATTTACTTTTTATTTTAACAAAAATCTCAGTCAGCTTCACATACATGACAAACATGATGGTCTCATAGCATGAGACTCAGTCCATGTCTGAGTCACAAGCTCAGTTCTTGGTGACCTGGAATGACTCATTTATGCATAGGAAGGTAATGAGACAGAGTAAAGTTTCTCTGTTCTTCCCCCTTTGGAGGGTGAAGAATTCCTTACTGAGAATGACAGGTCTAGGTCATGAAGACATTGCTGAGGAACTGAGCAGAGCAGGTTGAAGAGGACTGAATTTAACATGTATCAAATCTCTCTGAATATCAGGTTTTCAGTTTTCTTGAGGATGATCATATCCTTCCTCAGCCTCTTTGGATATAAATATTATGTCCACTTCCTAAACTCTTCTTCTTCCATGTTTCATCCATTTTTCATCATAATCATTGAGAATGCCTCAAGAAAACAGATTTTTATATAGACATTTCGTGTCTGCCAGGTTGCTTGCATCACATGCCCACTTACTTTAGAGCCAGCTTTTAACCAGTTTCAACCAAACTTGACATCTAAAGAGATCCTATATTTGTATGGGTTGTGTGAACTCTTCTCTGCATATCTTTCCACACAAAGACCCTGCAGATGCTAGAAAATCTACCTTAAGGTGTTGGAAAGAAGAAGCAAGCCTAAAATAGAAAGCTGGCCAAATTAGATTATTAATCTTGTACTGCATATTGAGAAAACTCAGCCGAAACAATGAGAAAAAGAAAAAGAAAAAGAAAAAGAAAAAGAAAAAGAAAAAGAAAAAGAAAAAGAAAAAGAAAAAGAAAAAGAAAAAGAAAAAGAAAAAGAAAAAGAAAAAGAAAAAGAAAAAGAAAGGAAAACGAAACCCCACACCAGAACAGAAACCCATAAATAAAAACCATTTTTCAGTTCTCACATTTTCTGCATTTTTAAGGATGTATAAAGACTCTATATGCCTCTAGGATTTTTTGTATTTGTATTTTGTCTAGGCATAAGTGCAGCCGCAAAGGTTCTGATCTTGCTGAGTAGTTTGACGTGAAGTTCACGCCACATCCTGTCAGATTCCCAAGTACTGAACTTCTTCACAGATTTTTCCCCACTAATTTTGTCACAAAGACCAAATAATAGCAGCTCCAAGAAGCATCGTGCAGGAAAACAGCTACAGCTCCTGTTCTACCAGCACTTACCCGAGGGATTGCTGGAAGCACTGGCTCAGCACAAGGCTCTCTCATGCCACATCTTTCCTTACCTGCTTTCCAGCAACACTGCTTGCACAAAATTGATTTACTCCTTTTGCGATGGTGTCTTTAAGTGAAAGACTTCATTCCCTAGTACATCCTGTGCCTCAGCCCTCAGGGAATGCCTGGTGAAATCAGTGCCCACACACTTGGTAAGGAGCAGGTAAGAATCTTCCACCTATGCATGGAAGCATTGTTACCAGGCCTGTTGAGACAGTCTGACTGCAAGGCATTGCCTTATTTCCTCTGCTGCCAAGAATATCAATTGGATACTACACTTGCTATTGATCCAAGGGAAGATTTTGTTGTTGTTGTTGTAAAAAATGTGAATGCATTATGCAATGTCATGTAACACTATAAAGCAAAATAAAAGGTACAGAAGGGAAACAAAGCAGCAGAACAGAACAACAGCAACATTAACTCTGCAGATTTTCCAGCCTATAATGGCATGTTTTGGCAGATGGACAAAAAACCCCACGACATATCTATGGGTGTCTGAGTCTGGAGATGATTCAGCTCCTCTCTGCTGTGCCTAGATGGGCTTGTCTGTGATGACTAAAACAGTACAATCAGGCTGGCTGATATCACTATTTGTAACACCTTAACTGAGAAATAAACATGCCTGGAAGCAGCAGAAAGTGCTCCAAGATTAATGTGGAGGATGGGTTTCATTGTCCTCCCAGCTCTTTTATCCAGCCTGAGACACTGCACACCAGGCAAAGAGCTGTAGGGTGCTGCAAGGGCCTGTGAGCCCTTTGCTCTCCTTGTCCCTTTTCTCTGCCTCTCAAGGGGAAATCTTCTCCTCCTCTGGGTTCACAGTGGGTTCATGACTATTGAGAGACAGGCCTCACCACATGTGGTGCAGATGAGGCACCCACAAAGCAGTGAAAGGTGTTTTTGTGAGGGAATAGGCTTTTGGAGGCTGGGCTTTTGCTCTCTCTGCCAGCTGACACAACTCTTCTCCCAAGGGTATGCAATACCTCTCTGAGCTGATCTCAGTGTGTTTTGCACTGACAGGTGTCTCATGCTGAGATGGAGGCCATGAAAGCCAAGTTCCTGCACTTTTAAAGCTGTTCTTAGCTAGTCATGAACCAACCTGTCACGGTTCTGGTTGTATTTCTCTGACAGGCACCTGTGGTTGCTCTGTCACTCTGTCACATTTAGCATAACTACCTAAGGAGCTTAAGAGCTCTGATTTCCATGTACTAGTTTGCAGCTCAAGACTGTAGGTTTGTGCCAGAGATCTAACTTCTCCTTCCTTGGCCACAGAGGGGAAACAATGACGCAGTTCGTCACACACACACAAACACACACTCACACTTTGATCAGAAGGCATGAACTAAAAACCTAAGTATATTTAAAAGTCTGACTTCATTATATAGTACTTCTACAAAGGCCAGGGATTGGGCAAGAAGGTTGACACCTCTCCGCATCCCATTGGTCAAGACAACTGTCCATCAGTTGTCCATATCTCTAAGAACAAGAATGAAAACTTTCCTTGAAACTACAGTAACATTGGCCAGTGTTTACAGACCAGACCGTGCGAAAGAACCCAAACCATGAAACTGTGAAACAGAAGAGAAGGCTGAAAAAATCAGGATGACAAAAAAACAGAGAAATCATGATGCCTGTGGCATCCTGGTATCTGTGGTAGTGAGTAAATGGGAAGGTAGACCAGCTGGATGCTCATTTGTAGAAGATGCAACCCTTAACCTTGGATGTGTGAGCTCTTGTTCTGTCCAGGATCACAGTACCCTGTAGCACTGCCTGCCTGAACATTTAGCAATATGCCCTGAGCAAAGGTTCGTAGCCTGCTGCCCACCTGGAAAAGGAGTCAGGTTCGGCTGTGTGGTCCCACAAGAACCCAATAGTTTATTCTGTTTTTCCTTCAGACCTCCCACATGGATATTTTGTGTTTATGAAGTCCTTGAAGGGACATATAATTACAGAAAGAAATCATACTTTTGGCACAGCAAGAAATACAACAATGTGGATAAAAGAAAATATAGCTCATATTCCTGCCTTATTTTTCTTCTGGTGCACTTAAATCTTCTTCTCCTTAAAGCAGGGCCTCCTGAGTCTGGGATGCCCTACAGGAATTCTCAACTGCTCCTGTGAAACATGGAGCTTTTACTTCTCTCACACACAAAATCATCCTCCTTTTGTCTTAGCTGTCACACTGTTCCCCTCCCTATAACCTCATTTTTTCCTTTGAACGTGTGGACCTTTTGTATTGGGTTCATGTGGCCAGGTTTTGGTAGTGGGGAAAGTACAGGGGTGGCTTCTGTGAGAAGCTGCTGGAAACTTCTCCCATGTCCTGCAGAGCCAATGCCAGGCACCTCCAGGACTGACTCAATTAGAAAAGTTGGCATACCTCTGTGATAATGTATTAAAGAAGAAGAAAAAGGTTATTGCACAGTTGTAATTGCATCTGGTACCATCCAACTCACAGTATTGTCTGATCTCTGACTGCTCTCCCTGACCAGGATGAGGAAAAACATGCGATGGACTGACCATGTGATAAATTGACCATAACTCTCTTGGGGTGGAGAAGGCAGAGCTGGGAAGGAGGTGGGGGTGGGGAGAAGTTGCTTTTTAGGTCTTAATTTTATTTCTCATTATTCTGCTCTGATTTTGTTAGTAATAAATTAAATTAATATCTCTAATTCTAGACTGTTCTGCCCATGACAGTAATTGGCAGGTGATCTCTCCCTCTCCTTATCACAGCTCATGAACCCTTTGTTATATTTCCCTCCCCTCTCCAGCTACAGAGAGGAGTGATAGAGAGGCTTTGGTGGGTGCCTGGCATCCAGCCAGGGTCAACCCACTACACCTTTCCATTCATTTTTTCAGAGAAATGCAAACAATCCTGAGGCCATGTGACAATATTTGTATTATGTGCAAGGAAAAACTTAGCGATGACAGAGTGATAAGTTGCACACGGAATGGAAAATAAGTCTAAACATTTGCCAGCTTATATTTAGCATAAGTATCAATCAGTGTGCTCCAGTGGATCTGCTCCAACATACCCCACTGTGGATGCAAGCCAAAATCTGAGCAGCAACAAACAGCCCATTATCAATCCATTAGTCCTCGCTGACTGAAGTATACACATAAAATCTTGTTTTACATGCATACTCCTGCCATTCCCCAGCAGAGATAATGAGATTACATGGTATCACTCAGCCCAGAAACTTGTCACATTCTAATGAGTTTCTTCTCTCTGCCCACAGACACAAATAAAATACCTGCATTTTTCTACTGTTACCTCAGAGGCAGCCAGCAGCCAGATGCTCGTTCAAGAAAATGCAGTGACACTGCAGCGCCCAGCTGCACGTGGGATGATTATTGCCAGCTTTGTCTGTCACTTTGCATCACAAGGAGACAGAATAGCACAGGTTGTGGCTCCCACGACAGTGTTTCAAGATGGGAAATTGAAAGTGGAGCATCCCTCATCCTCCCATTTTCAATATAAAAATGAGCCTGCCTTCCTTCCTTCCTTCCTTCCTTCCTTCCTTCCTTCCTTCCTTCCTTCCTTCCTTCCTTTTGGATTGTACTGGAAAGAGTGTTGGTAACTCAAGGGATCAAGGGTTTTTTCTGCCTCTCAAACCACCCCACCATTGAGCAGGCTGGGAGTGCACAAGGAGCTGGGAGGGGACACAGCTGGGACAGCTGCCCCCAGCTGACCACAGGGTGGCCCCGACTGAGCATAGGGATACTCTACATCTTAAGGTGTCTGCTCATTACAAAAAGCTGGGGAAGGAGAAGGAAGGAAGGGAACGTTTGGAATTATGGCATTTGTCTTCCCCATCACTGTTTGTTATGATGGAGGCCAGCTTTCCTTGGAATGGCTGAATACCTGCCTGCCCATGGGGAGTGATGAATTCCTTGTTTTGCTTTGCTTGCATGTGCAGCTTTTTCTTTAGTAGTTAAACTGTCCTTATCTCAAACCACAAGTTTTATCATTTTACTCTTCCATTTCTCTCCCCTCTCCCACTGCAGGGGACTGAGGGAGTTGCCAATGGGGTTAAACCACAATGCCTCTCCTTTCTAAACCTGTGAGTATTCTATAAACAGCTCATTAGGTGCTCATCCCTTCTCTTAAAGCAGAGTAATGCCCTTAGCAAACAGACAACCATAGCCAAATGTGGCTAGCATCAGCGGGTACCTGGAAGAAGTTTCCCTGCCCAAAAAGCCACTTCTTTCAGAAAATCTTTTGGAGAGAGATATTTCTTTGTCTTTCCCACAGTAGCCTTCTCTCCTACCAAATGGTGGATGCACTGGTGATGCACCCAGGGAAGCCCATACTGAACCCATCCCTTGGATACTGAAGGGACAGTGCCACACAGGTAAAAGTTTCCTGGGTGTCCCACAGTGCTTCTGCAGCGCTACAGTCCATTGTGTTCCATTTCAGGGTGTCCAAGTGCAGTGTAAGTCGTGCACATGCCTTCTGCCACTGCTCTGCTTTGGAATAAGGCTGAGTTTTGTGAAAAAAGGGAAAAAATTATTTTGTAGAAGTCCTTGTGCTAAAATTCCACTTTGAGCTGTGGCTCTGCAAATGGCTTCCTTTGTTTTAGTGGGGAAAGCCCTGCTATAAATAAAATAATAATCTAGCTGCTCATTTCTACTTTCAATGCTGGATAGGTCTCCATTTTGCTGAAGAGCCGGTAAGGTATAAATATGTACAAAGGGATGGCCAATTTATGCCCTAGATTTTAAAGCAGAATAGCTCATTGATCTTGTCTGGTAGATTTGCTTAAAATTCAGTGGTACAATATGTCTTAGAGCCTGAAGAAATGAGTGAGGATCTGTATAGCTTGCGTGAGCTGAGGAGAAAAAGAAAAAAAAATCTCACATTACTGTATAGAGTGGTTGTCTTTTCAATTATGGATGAAAAGATGAGAATGACCCTGAGGGGTTGGATTCAAACAGAATGCAAGGGGGGAAGAGCCCTAAAAACAAGCAAAATCTTTGCTAAGAGATGATTAAAAGGGAACATAAATGTCTGGAAGTGTTTTGAAGAAGGAAGTGCAATGGAGTGGGGGAAAATGGTTATGGTGGAATATGGAGTAATGGTATTAAATTAACAAAAGGAAAAGGTCTGTTGAATATCAATAGAATCTTTTCTGTTTTCCTGTGGCATCATCTCCCAAGGGAAGTGGCAGGAGCTCCATCATTTGAGTCCTGGCAAATGACTTGGGACAAACCACAAGAAAGTGTGGTTTAAGGCATATTACTGAGATGTTCAGGGAAGGAATTACTGACCTAGTGCCTCATTTCCCCCTCCCCCCTTCCCTGGAAAGCTACAGCATTAATAAAAATAAGTGGGGAAAAAAAAGAAACCGGGGTGGAGTAGAGCTCTACACGAGGGGCAGAGCTACAGCAGCAGCAGAAAGAAGCACAAGGATGTGTCCAAACAGATCAAGAGAACTGGTGATGTGGGAGGGAGATACACAGAAAAACTAAATTGCATGAGGGGTGAGAAAGGGGCAGGTGAATGGGCTGGCCAGAGGCAGGCAGTGCCCCTGGACAGGGACTGCCAGAGCTGCATAAAGGCACCTGTGCTCTGGCAAGACTTCTTCTGCAAGGGACTGCTGTTGGACACTGTACTTCCGTCACAAGGAAATGTAAATTCCTAGTAATAAATGAAGCAAGTGGTTCTTGCAGAATATGGTCAGAGAATAGGGAGCATCAGGCAAGGTAGGAGCTGCCACTTGTACCTTCCCAGGCCACTTATTCCATGTCTCCCATCATCTGGCAGAGCTTGTAACAGCTGCCTTTGAAAGCAAGGTCCACGCTGATCGTAATGCTGATAAATGCCCCTTTTGCACCTATATCTTAATTACCCTATTTAAGAGTCTCAAATATATCTTGAAGCATTCCTTGGATGAGCCCCTGGTGCTGTAGAGGAGACTGGCGTTTTCCAAGAGATGGAAAGCAGGATAAAAGGGGCATATTGTTCAAGTAAGGCCATGAAACATCAGATGTAGAATCACAAATGCTGCTCGTGAGCTCCCAAGCCATTGCTCAAAGCCCATATCTGGTCTTGGATCCCTGTTTGCCCATGAGTTTTATGAACATGCACCACTTACACTGCTTAAAGTCAAGCATGAGCTCTGAGGGTGTCTTGAACAGACTATCTAACTAGATATATAACATAAGATATTCCACCCAGACCACTCAATAATTATTTTCAATTTTAAAAAAACCCCAATCCTTTTGAGTGGAGTCCCTCAGCATCAAATTAGAATGACCTGGAGCTGTATGGGCTTTGAGAGGAGGCACTGTTAGGAATCTGACCATTTTGTTTTCCTTTAAATTCAACTGAAACCTTTAATGCTGCACAGAATCACTTGTCTGCAGGAACAGGTGTCAGAAGAGGCACTAAGGAAAAAGGCAACTGAACAGAGTTTCTCTTCTTTCCTGAGAAGACCCTTAAATATAAACAGAAATTTTGTCATAGAACTGTGTCCAAATGCTAAAAAATAAATCCACTCACAAAAGTAAGATTTAATTGTTTTAAAGGTAAAATAAAATAAGATAGCCATAGGGCAAATTGTCCCTCATCAGGACAGCAGAAAAAATTAATTTAATTTCTGTAATATAAGACAAAAATGATTATTAAGTTTCATGAAAATAAATTCAACCACCTTAAAAGTAGGCTATAAATGCTAAGTATATTGTGTCAAAAATTAACATATGAACTTCAAATTTGTGCACCAATTCAAAATCTGATTTAACAAACTGCTGTTATTAAAGTCAATTGGTGAGAATTCCATTATAAAACCAAATGAAATCTTAGCTCTACATGAAATAAATATTTTTTCAAAGCCTAGGCAGGCTGCGTTAACATGCAATGATCTAAATTATGTATTAAACTCAATTATTTTTATTATTACTTTTCTATTAAGGTGACATGATTAACTCCATTGTTATTAGTCTCAGTTCCAATCCTAACTGCATCTCAACTTTGTATCTTCTTGGGTAGAATTTTTTCACAGAGTTATTGTAAACAAGCCTGCTCTCCAGTGTTCTATAAAGAGAGGTGTTCTGTGAAGAACAAAACAGCACTGTGGTTTAACAGGCACGTTAGTAAAGTGATGCTTTCCATCAGCTTTGGCAGCATTTTGAATGGAGTGTGAGTATCAAGGTTCAAGAACTCATTTCTTTGGTTCTTATCCAAGTTAATCTCATGGCTGTGTTTTTGAAATTAACATTTTGTTTTTACACTTTTTCCTCCTTAATATTCACCAAAGGTCTGACCCAGTTTGAATTGTGGAAGCTCCTTCTAACATGATGTGGACTCTGAATCAGGTTCACTCACCCCAGAAAAGGAGATGTCATTAGCATTGGCATCTACAGTCATTGGACTAATTCAATGAGCTAATGCAGCAAGTTATTTCAAAAATATTATTTTATTACAGCACCATCTTACTGCATATGGAAATCAAAATTAATGGCTCTGATTTTGAAGTGGTTTATTTGTGTGGGTTTTGAATCTTGAAGCTTTCATCATTCTTCACATTTCCTTTTTCTAGTATAATTTCTCACAGCCAGAATTTGTCTTCAGCATTTATACAGTTTTTAATGTTAGCAAGATGTGAAAGTTCCTTGGGAATGTGTTTTTAGTCCTAGCAAGTCATGAAAGGAGACTTCACTTGCTCAGACCCTCCCTAGGAGTTTTTCAGTAACCAAAAATGGGGCTTACAAAATTTTTGAAAGATGTAGTATGCCCAGCCTGAAAAACAAATACAAAAGTCTGAAATGTTAGTTAGATCTATTCTCCTTTTCACTGGGGAACCTTCACTGCATTCCAAGGAAAAGCTTTGAACTTTGGCTTGAATGAGCACTACTGGATTTGATGTGCTCTCTCCGTCACACACAGGGTTCCTGTGTGTAAATCAAGAACATCAACACTGATCCAAAATCCAAGCCTTCATTGACTCAGTGTGATGTTTGCACCCCATGCTTATCTTCTTGGAAGGTCCCCTTCCAACCCAGACCATTCCATGATTCTACGATTCTATGATATTGTGTCTGCGCCTCAGCAAAAGCTTTTTGTTTATTCATTTGATGAATTTCTTTCAGTTTAAAGAAAGGAATTAATTTCACTTATTTCTTTATGTGATCATTAGAAAAGCTTTTAATGAACATAGTAAAACCCAACTAATTATCACAATGGCATTTAACTCTAAATAAAATTGACAGGAAGCAAGAATATGATACATATAATTTTGCACAGTTTATTAAAACACATTTATCACTTTTTTCCTCCTAAAGTAACCTGATCATATTATTCCATGATAATTTAGCTAATATTTTTTCTGTGCATTTAATATTTAAGTGGCTTTTACTGATATTAAAGTCATAATGCATTTTATGGAAATTACCTTGCATTCTAATTACTTTTCTTGGTGAGGAATGGTAAACAGAATTATCTCGTTATGCTTGTTGTAGATGAAAGCAAAGAAATATTTAATGAGAAGAGACTGCTAAAGGAAAAAAAAAAAAACATATTCAGATGGGGCTTTTTTTCAAATTAGTCCATTTTGCCATCAATTCAGAGACGTGCGACTCCCAGAACCAAAGCGTGTATGTGAACAACAAAAGGCTCTGAATGGCAAGCTGGATGCTTTTAACATCAGTAGTTCCCTTTTTTTCTTGTGCCCTGTCCAAACACAAGCTGAGGAGAGTTGGGATGAAGACAATGCGCTGCCACAAGAAAGCAAGAAACACAAATAACCATGTCCTTGAGCCCAAGCTGCCCCATGCTTTTAGAAAATGAAGCTACTGCTGGAAAGATATGAATTGTACCTACAGAAATGGAGAGGTCAAGGCCTGTGTAAACGTTAACCCCTTGTCCTTTTTTCCCCAGTTCTTTATATGAAATATACTTACTTCCCTGAAAAAATTGAGGAATTAGTTGTGGAGAAATCGAGCTTTCCTGCCAACTCTTCTCTCAGTTTCTCTACTGAAGTCCAAGTAGAGTCAAAAACAAGGCTGGATTGCTGTCTCTGAAAACAAAATGGGAATTTTTTTGTATGAACCTTTATGAAGATGGAGGTTTAGCACTATCTGAAGGAGGCTGCTTCTCTTTCCTAAGCCATCTTTTGGGATATATGAGATGAAGTCTGGCTCCAGGGAAATCATGGTTCACTGGCCACTCTGTGTCTGGACATCTTTCTGAAAATCAAAATGCACCATGGCTCTTGCTTAGTTTGCATGACTTTGTAGCATCCAAAGAGATGCCACCAGAGCAGCTGAATGGAAAGTACAGTCTGTAGCAGAAATAGGTAGAAAAGGAGTTGTAAGTGAACAATAACACCAAGAAATGAAATTGCAGGTGTTGTTTCTGTGAATTTAGACAAATTTTTCTGGATTTGCATTTTTCCTTTCTTTTTGCACTGGTAGAGAGGTTCCCTTCCACCCACCAAGATCTACATACATGGCAGCATAGGTCATATATTTTATAATTATAATTATAATTATATATATGTATATAAAGAATAATAAATAAATATAATTATATAATGTATAACTACCCATAGGTATGACATGGATATTTTTCTGGCCTGGCTGCCATGTCATGAAGGAATGTCTTCCTATAAATCTGGGTGGGGACATGGATTTTTCCAGCCTGGTGTGTGAGAAGCAGCAAGAAGGACAGGGGTGTCCCCTGTGAAAGGACATCTCTGAGGCTTTCATTTAGTTTAAAGAGATCATCACATTTCTACTCCACGCGCACCTAATTTCAAGGGTCAGTATTTTCTGTTTGCATTTCCAAGCTCCCCAGCAAGATAAATATTGTAAAATTATTTTTTCTTGCACTTGTTTTACTTTCAGTCTTCCTGTTCTGGTAATTTAAGAACATTAGGCATTAAAGGCAAGTGTATGGAAAATGTAGAGTTAAGCTTTAATTCATAGTGAAATTTCAAATTCATTTTAATTGAAATGTTCTGTGAATTTCTGTCTACACTAAGCAAATTTTTCTATTTAGGGGAGGGAGACTAGAAAATTCTATGAATAATGACTATTTTGCAATTTTCTAAGCTTTTCCACTAGAAATGACCTTTAAATAAACTGATTTTAATTTACTTTTTAGCTCATTTCTTCCATTTTCTAAACAGTAAGCAAAATAAGCAAAGAAGGCCTTTAGTCCCCTGTCATCACTGAAAACTTTACTGTAAGCTCTAATGCAGTTGTCCAATCCATTAATCTATTTATTCCTTTTTAGCCAAAACATCTTCTGCAACCTCTCCCATAGTTCTGCAAACAATAATTGCAATAATATTTCACCATTGTATTAAGGATCAGGTTATCTGTGTAGAACATTTAGAAAGGTCAGTGGCTCATATGTAACTTATAGGCAAAAATAAAACGACCAGCGAATGTCATTGATATTTATTGCAAATGCTCTATGACATTCTGAGTTTGTCATGCACATTTCTTCCTGTAATAGAACATGTTTCTAAAATGGATTAAATCCTGATTTGATTTTAGCACTCTACATATTACAAATGCATTTAATTTTAAGTGACAAAATAAAATGTAGCATATGACATACTAATCTGATGTATAGCAGTTTCACTAGCAATTCCCTATGACATACATCTTTTTTTAGTAAAAATGTCAGTGTTTCTTGAGTCAGCTCAACAGGGCCTTGTGTTCAAGCAGCACCACACCTCAGTGTCTTCTCTTAACCAAATGTTACCAAAACTGAAGGCATCTCAGCAAGAGACACAAAAGCAAGTTGAAGGAGGTTTATTTGCTTTACTAGGCACAAAGAGCACTCCTTGTTGCTGTGCTCCAGCTTATTTGAATAGACAGCAAAGATAAATGCAGGCAGCGCTTTGAAAGGTCCACTGGAAGGCTTACCATTGGATTTTAAAGACTCAGGATGAGCACAGACAGAAAAAATGTGATTTGTCTGTGTGTCAAAGGCACAGTCTTGTTTTGGAGGTCACTGGGTATCTCGCTGATGGAAAACAAATAAATGAGTAATAACATTAACTGAATGATTGGGTTATGGGCATTATTTTCTACAGAATCCTTCAGAGGCTTCATTGTGTTGACTTCAGCAAGGCAAAATCCTCTCAGGGCATCATGACCATTACGACCTCTCTTCTTTCAAATTATGTTAGTTCTGAATAACAATTATGGAAATTAACTTATTAGTGCAAATTGATACATGATGCTGGGCCAGCAGAATTGACTGTTCTGTATTATTTTATTTATTTAGGCTGCAGTACCGGTTATAGTGCAATAAATGGAGACTGACTCTAATCATTAATGCAGAAGGATACTTAAGTTATGGGTGTAACAAGAAATTCGTTTATGTGAAATTCACCTCAGAAACATCAAAGAATATTTTGGTATTATCTGCAATTTGCCATGATTGGAAAATGAAAGAAAGGACAAGCACAACACAAAGCCTAAGAATTAAGAAATTATATTTGTTCTTTGAGCATCAATAAGAAATCCTGTTTCTTTAAAACAATTTGTGCCATCTTAGAAGAGGAACACATTTTTTTCCCTTGCATATTTGTTCATACCTTCCATCATTCACCTCTTTTCCACCACAGTTTGTGATGGGGAAGTACAAATTGGACATAAAACTGAGCACACAGATCTCAGAGGGAGGAAGCTGAAAAAAGACAAAGCAGAGGTGGGCAAAGGCGCTGTCCCAAGGCTGCTGGTGGTGCTGAGACTTCACCAGGATCTCATGAGGACCATGTGGAGACCTCCCCATGCCAGTGCAGGAAGTGTCCCATCTGCCCAGCCACACGGAAACCCCACATTTCTCCAGGAGGACATTAGGGGAAGCTCTGGCAGTGCCAAGCCCCACCCTGGCAGGCCTGCTGAGATGAGGAGAGCCCATGTGCACCAACATCCACCTGAGGAGAGTGGGACCCAAACCCCAGAGGGAGCTCGCACAGACACAATGGTCTGCCCACCATCCACCTCCCTGCTGCTGCACCATCCTCCAGAAAGTCTGTGAGGGAAATCTCAGGGAGAATAAACCTTTTGATGCGTCTGGCTGCATTCAGATGCAAATTTTTATCTGTAAAGCTCGAGATTATGACACTGCCATGGGAGCACAGTGACCTGTCCTGGGCCTTGCACAGGACACCACAAATCAGCTTTGCCACCGCCTGTGCCAGGCAGGCACTGAGCCCCTCTAATCTGGCCTCTATTGCTCCAATTAACCGGGGACAGCCCCCGAGGCTTTAGCGTGTTTGCATCAACGGTCTGACAAACCATCACACATAATGAGGAGAAAAATAAAATTCGGTGTATCTTTACATGGAAGGTAATTTTCTCAGGAAAATGGGAAGATGATTTTTTCAGCCCCCTTCATACTACTGCAAGGAAGTACAGTAGCAGCAGCTGTAAAGAAAATTTTAATGATATGCCTGAATGTCACAGTTAAATCTCTGACAAGTTTTTACAATGGCAGCATTTTGATCTTTTTTCCTTTCTTCTTATTTGACCCTAGAGATTACAATCAAAAGCTTTCCTTTTTTTTTCACATTAAAACATTCAAACTTTAACATCAAATCTTATCTGCAAATTGACAAAGCCTGTAATCCAAAATGAAAAAGGAAGATAACAAATACTGACACTGTGCAAGGAAAAAAAAAAGTTATTTTTTAAGTTTAAAAAAAAAAATTGTGTTTCAATTTCTTGTATTTGCATATTATCATGGAGTGTTTGGGGAAAGTCTCATTCTTTGCAATCTTACCTGGCTATCTGTGTAATGACACCTGGCTGTGCAGCTCCCAGTGGTCATTTCAGTCATCAGCAAGAATTTGAGTGCAAAGGCGTTCAGTGAATGCTCATTTTCCTCTGGCTGTTTCAAAGACGCTTGGGAGAAAATGAAGAATTTCCAAGAAGGGCCGGCTGTATCAACTGCCCAAGCAACATGTGCAGTTGGGGCAGTGAAAAAGATCAGAGAGCATGGCCCTGTATGTTTGCATCAGGATTAAACCAGAAATCTCCAGGGCAAAACCAAAGCACTAACGAGCCAGGGGCTACTGGTTGGAGGTACAACAGGCTCAGAGCCTTAGAGCACAAGCCAAAGAGGCAGAGATGCAAAATGACCTCTGACTGGGAGGATACCCAGTGGTTTGGAAGATGGGGTGTTTTGCATAATACAGACATGAAAAGGCTCGGAGGTTTGGAAGAGCTCCTGGAAAACAGCGAGCAGATGCTCAGTGCCATGTCTGGGCAAGGAGTGCCCCCGGGTGCCCCAGCTGCCACACGGGCCAGCAGAAGGACAGGGGGCCACGCTGTGCCCGAGGCCATGCCTGCTCCTGGGGCAGATGGGGATGCCCTGGCCACAGACAGGAGAGTGTGGGGAACAGACAGGAACGTTGTCAGCTCCGTAAAACTCCCCTAAAACAGACTCCTTCCATCCATACAGCCTTGCTTATAGAAATACCCAGTACAGGGCAACTCTTCTCTTCTCTGCCTGCATTTTTTGTGCTTAACTCAGAGGAGAGCTGTCTTAAAAATTCACCCACTAGCCCCAGTGAGACATTTTACCTGTTCAGAGGGATCCCTCCTCCTTGCTTCAAAGAGGCATGGGAGGGATAGGGAGGAAGGGAAAGGATTTCATCCTGGTCAGAAGCTGCGCAAGGCAATGTGGTGCTCGGAGCCCTCACACCCAAACAGAGGAATGCAGGGCCAATAGGAACTCTGAGAGCTGGTATTGTGCAGCTCTCACTCCTGTCTGTTTTGTCATGGTAAAGGAAAAATAAGGATAATGGTATCCATAACCCTTCATGAGCACTTAAACCTGAAGCTATCTTCGTGCAGCTTAAATCAAGATAATATCTAAAATTTTCCATTCTGAACTCGTTCTTTTTCTTCTAAAATGGCAGCTTTCTGAGTAATTTTAAGCTGTCAGGAGAAAGAGAAAAAAACTCAACAACAACAACAAAACCTCAACAAAAAGCACCAAGTACCATGGTTCTTCCTTCCTCAATCCTGATAAATAGATGTGAGTCTGCTGACAAGGAATTCCAGTGAGCCTATATGTCTGTTATACTTGCATTTTACTCCTCCTAATATATCAAAGATTTCTTTGCCCTCTCTGATCCTGGCTGAAACTCAGCCAAGTTCCATAAAAAAAAAAAAAACAAACACCACACACACAAAAAAAAACCCCAAAAAACCAACCAACCAAACAAAAAAAACCATTAAAAAAACCCAGGATAAATTGAAAGGTTGCCAGGAATTCCTTGTTGTGGCCTAAAGTACAAAACTATTACAGTCTTTTCCTCTTCAAAGAGATTTCTTGCAGTTCCATAAAACAATCAGTCTCATCCGCTGAAGTATGCCTTTCAAAAATCCTTGTTGCTGTTGAAAGTCCATGCCAAAACTTTAGCTTTATCTGGGTTTTCCAGAGACGTCTATTGCTCTGTGTCCTTCCTTCACCTGCAGAGTCTGAGGTCTGTCTGTTTTAACTTTAGCTGCACCACTGAAACTCTATCTGTGGGCACGAAATGTACAGTTTAGGTTAAATTTTTAGTCTTCTCGTTCCATGCAAGTATTCATTTCCTCCAAGAATTCATTTCAGGGGCATATAATACTGACACTGTCTTTCTCTTGAACTCTATGTTTTTAAGGATGTAGAGAAAGTTGATCTCACTTCTCTGGGATTTCAATCATTGACCATATATCACCGCTGTGTTAGTAACAAAGCAAAGTCTAACGGGACAGGAGATATGGATTAATTTGGGAGGCAGAGATCATGGTCATTCATTTTCCCATTATTACCGTTGCCAGCTAGCCCATGTGAGCAGATCACACAGTGATGCTGCTGCCAGTGCTGCCAGCACACCTTGCTGTATGGCAGCAGGGACTGGCGTCCTGAGATCGGGGAAAAGAGTTGAGAAGTTGGAAAATGAGAGTTCTGACCCGAGGACCTGACACCAGTTAATAGATTTAGTACTAAATGTAAATTATTGCTAATATAAGAAATTGGAAGACAATTTTAGCTGTTAATGAGAACAAGTATGAAGTAATTATTTCTTGTCAGTTTTAATGAGAGACAGCAAAGAATGTACCAATGGATTACCATTTTATGCCCTTGTCTTCCCTGGAATGGAGCTCCATGTTAGAGCACAAAAGATAATACAGGATAAGATGGAAAAATAACTTAAAAATCACTGCTGTGAGATCATTGGTAAAAGTCAGGTTCTGAATGAATTCAAGCTCTGCAAATGCTTGGCATTGGCTTTATTTATGCATTTTTAATACATCCAACATGATCTTGATTTGAGAAGGAACAATAATGTTATACCAAGTAATTTGTTGATAATAAGTTCTGTCTGGTTTTTGTAATTAAAAAAGGGATTAAGAAAGGCTAAGTCATTAATGCTTGAACTGCTGCTGCTGGGATATGCACAGTAACACACAATGTATAAACTTTTGGCAGAGGGATTTATTTACTGATGCTTTTTCAAGAAATTTCTTTCTTTATGGTATTTATAGAATGTGAGAAATAATAGACTATGATTATGAGCAGAGAAAAGCAATCATCTGATAAATGCTAGTGAATTGTAAAACTAGACCCATTACATAAGGATACAACTACTGAATCTTGCAGCTCAGCTACTATGTCTTTTGCACATTCATTATCTCAAGGATAGATGGTCAGGGAAGCATTGGAGAAGCCACAGCTTCTATGGCAAACCCAATGCTCAAGTTCTCAGTCTCAGAAAAGTCATTTTTTCCTTGAGTTTTTTGGTTTGTGCATCTATTTTCCAGTTCTGAGCAAATGCAGAAAAACCAGAAGGGAATGGGGCAGGTCCACTGACACAAACAGAAGCAGAAATTACAGGACCTCCTTTCACCCAGTGTCACAGGAAGGCACAGACTGGTGTCTCCACACCCCAAACACAACAGAGTACTTGAGGAAATTTTTAATATCACATCACATTTAGTGCCTGAGTAAATGAGTAAAAAGTATCTCATTGTGAAGGGGGATGTGTGTACCAGCCTGGGCTGTGAGTCTATAAGAAGGAGAGGATGCATCCCCTTCCCTGTTTGTGGGATGGAAGCCAGCACCCCAAGCCAGCTGCAGCAGTTTCAATGCAGAAATGCTGATTCAAGGAATTATTTGCCCACCCCATAGCAGACCACAGCTCTCTGAAATTCATGTCATTTATGACTTGGAGAAAACCCTTCCAAAATACATTTTTAAATTTTATCACAAGTGTCACAAGGTTCACTGTCTCAATTGATTTATCTTTTATTGCAATGCATGAAATACGGATAAAAGTCTGTACTACTTTTACAAAGAGTAAACAGCCAGGGTAAAACAGACTTTTCTCTCTCTGTACATATTTAAGTAGATATTGATATTTGATATATTACAGATGTTTCTATCATAAATATATTTCTCTGAGTGCATTATCAATGAGGACCAAACCACATCTCTTTTGAGAAAATAAGGATTTTCAAATCTAGTGTAGGTAGTGATAGATTTAGGCTCAGGATTGTATTATGTTGGAATCAACGCTGTAGTTCTCCATACCTACTTTCAGAGCAATTTGGTGCAGACTTTTTCATGAACTGGAGATTAAAATTATTCTCTGCTACAGTGAAATCTATTAAGATCTATCAAACTTCAGGCAAATCACTTTCTGCTTGTTAATGCCACCTAAGAACAGCCAGAGGCTTTAAAATATATTATGGTCTTTGCTGAGCAGCAGCATGGATCCTAGATTACTCTTGTAAAAATTATGAAATTATGTCAATAGAGTTCTTATATTTTCCTGCACAAGGACAATATAGGAGATAATGAGAGAATACCAGGAATCGAAGCTTTTGCTTTAGAAAGATTTACAGCTGCTGCTTCATACCATAAGTCAACACTGAATAATTAAAAGACTTGTAATTAAAGGCTAATTCAGTATTGATTGTGTCCTAGAGCAAGGAGGCCAGTTCACTGTTCTTGCACCATCCTGTGAGAGCTTCATCAGCCAGACAGCAAGAGTGCAATTACCCTAAGTAGCCTTCAGCAGTGGGATGGCACCTCCTCCAACCCATTCTGGTGGGCTGTGGGGGCAAGTGATTATCTCACAAGGTCTTCAGTACCACACATACCCTTGGACCTCTCCAAAAGAAAACATCAAGTCTGCTTCATTTAAGAAAGTGAGGGCATGGACTCTTCAGTCCAGTTGTGGTCTTGGTTCTCTGCTCCATCTCCTCATGGTTCCTGTGGTGGCCAATTTTGAGATGAGAACTATTTTCAGGGTCTCTGGTTGCTGCCTCCAGTACATTTCAAAGACATGTTCAGAGTTGCTGTCTGATTAGAGGAATAAATTAAAAAGGGTCATGGGCACCTGTTATTCAGTCTGCAGACCCATCTGCACCTCTGCAGCCATGCACATAATTTACCCAGAATTTCGGAAAGTGAAAGACTTCCATTTGGTGATGCACACAGGGAACTTCCTCATCATTGCACCAATCAACAGAGAGAGATGGTGTGTGGTAATACGGCAAAGGTGGCAGTCAAAATTCAGGAAGTCTCATTTCTCTCCATGACACGTTGATGATTCTCTGATTAAATTTCACTGGCCCTTAAGTAGTCTATCCCCACCAATCAATTGATTTTTTTTTTCTTACAAGATCTCATATGCCTCCTGTATGCATCATATATCATAGAAATTAGGTCATATTTAATATACTGAATCATAAACATTAGAGATGGAAAATCTCATTGAGCCATCAAATTCATTCCTTTGTCAGTGGAAAAAGGTTCCCTTGTAGAATAGAATTTAATTTTTAACATACAGTATGTTCAGTCCTAAAATGCTTCTTTTTTCAGTTGTTATTCCACAGAATTCATTTAGTCCTGGCTATCAGGGATTTTTATGATTATGTGCATTTTCTTTTAGAAACTTCTCTCCACAACTTTTAATTATATCTCCACATTGCTCTACCTCCAGAAAATAGCATTTGCAGGTAATAATCATATGCCTTCTTTCCAGCACTATTCAAAATACAAAAAGATGGGTCTAAATATAGAATCAATCCTGTAATATCTATTTGCCAAGATCTCTAAATACCCTGCATTTTGTTTTCTAGTCGTATTTTTTTTTTCTTCACAGTTTGGGGAACAGAAATAACCACTTTTCCTTTGGCAACAAACTTTTTCTTAATGGAATTGTTAATTACTTTTCAGTTCTTATTATCATGAAAAAGACTGTTTTCTTAAAAAATCTGTGGGGTTTTTTTTAGCTAAGATTATGAACAAGAACAAGTTTAGTTATTAAGACATATATGTGTTTGGGACTCTTTCATGCATTATAAATCAATTTTTAGCTGACCTGATGATTTTGCATCAGATCAAAAAAAATCCAGCAACTTCGATAGCAGGAAGCACTCCATTAGATATTCCTGCTTTTGAGGGTAAAAGAAACAAAAATCTCTCCGGAAGACCCTTTGTGATTTTTCTTCTCTCAGTGAGCACAAAGCCCAAGGAGAAACTTACTGCCAGAGTGTATTGAGGTGGGTGGCAACCTATTTTTTTATTTGTGTTTTAACTAGAATGCACCAAAATGGGACAGTGCTGAATCACTGGGTGGCACTGAGAATGCTGTACTTCTTCTGTCACTGGGGTACACCTGGGGACAGAGGCAGGGCCATATCTGATAAACCTTGTGCTCTTCATCTGATCTGAGACAGCCTATTTTCTGGCATCATTGTGTACTCAGATAATGTAAAAGAGACAGGAAAAGCAAGAGAAAACACAGATCACAGGATCACAGGCAGGTTACAGGTGTAAGGGACCTCTGGAAGTCACCTGGTCCCACTTTCCTGCTCAGGTAGGTTCCCCTGGAACAGGCTGTCCAGGATTGTTTCCAGATGACTTCTGAATAAGTCCGAGGTGGGAGATTCTGCAGCCTTTTTGGGCAATTTGTTCCACTGCTCACCATCACAGCAAAAAAATCTTTTCCTGATGCTCAGACTGCATCTCCTATATTTAAATTTGTGCCCTCTGGTCCTGTCATTGGATAGCACTGAAAAGGGCCTAGCTCTGTCCTCTTTGTATCCTATAAATCAGATATTTACATGAACTTACAAGACCCCTCTGAACCTTCTCAGTATGACCCCTCTCAGCCACTCCTCCCAGCTCTGTTTCCTTTGCAAACTTGGTGAGGGTACCCTGATGAATTGAGATAACCTTTCAGGCTTTTACAGAGTATTTGGAGCATAAGGAATGTGGCCAGAGAGGATGGCCTATTTATGAATTTTCATAATATAGATTGCTTTCTCTTAAGGCTTCCCACCAACTTATTAGAACCTTTGGCTGCCATACAAAGGGTAATTCCTGACCAGTTTTGCTAATTTTCCCACTTGCAGCAATGTCACCATCCTGCTTGACCTTTCAAATCAATTCATCTTGAGATACATTATTGACTAATTTCCTGAAATTCAGGTGAAATGTGCCCATTTTTAACCTTGTCCTTCCTTACGCACAGAAATTGCCTTATCCTCTGGTACTAGCATTGCCATTAGTAAGCAATCAAAATTCGTCTCCAAAGGCTTTTCGATTTTATTTGCTCTTTCCACACTGATCTCAGTGATGTATTTCATCTAATCCTGGTGCTTTGTCAACTTTTTAATAGCACTGAGAGCTTTAATTGCCTTATTATCTTCTCTTCTGCAGTAAGGGCTTTTTCTTTAGCATTTCTATTCCCCTGAAGGAAAGCATGGACTCTGGAATATTACAGGTCCTCCATTTCCTGGGATGAAGAAATTGCCCAGACCCTTAAGGATATCTACTTCATCTCTCAGCAACATTTAATCTATCATGGCCCCTCTTTATCTTCCTAATAAATTTCCTTCTCAGGCTGCAAAGTCTTCATCATCCATGCTCTTCAGACACAGCAGTGTCCTGCTGCTTGGTGTCCTTTCCTTCTATTGTGCAGCCAGGAAACCCAAGATTCCAGAGCTAAAAAAACAGTGAGATTTTTTTGGATCAGGACTACAAACTAGGGATGGCATTCAGCTAGGAAAAAAAATGAACCATGGGTTTTGCTGCTTGTTTTTCACAGAAAAGCTGAGAAAAGAAACCTGCCCAGCCCAGAAGGATGTGACACTGCAGCAAACGGATGTGCCTGGCAGCACTCCCATGGATGGCTGGCATTGGGGAACGGGGCAAAAAGCTGCCTCCTTTCCCAATTCCAGACTGTTTTCCACAAAGCTTGGATTTGGGTGCCTCATTACATTGTCCTCTGAAGTGCAGGCACAAATTGGGTTTGGATAGCATGGAACAGGATGGATGCTTAAGCACTGGCTCTCTGGATTACTGTCTTTGCTGCAGCCTCTCATTTTAGATGGCAAATGGCTCCCCTGGCTCTTCCCCTGTGCCCATTACTGGGATCAGTGGCAGGGCCCCAGCTATCACTGTCCTAATGCCTCCTAGCTGCCTGCCCTGACCTGCCTTTGCTCTGGCTTTATCACACCTCCATGAGCTTAGTGTGTGATTGGTGATCACCGCCCAGACCAGACACTGCAAACGCTGCACACAGGGAACTGGAGGGATAACGTGAGAAATTCAAGATTAAAATCTTCTACTGTCTTGCAAATGGATGTGGCTTTATTTACCTGGCTTTCCTACCATGCACTCCAGATTGTACACTTGCTCCATGCGTCACCTGCAGACAGATCTGCTGAGCTGAGAATAAAGAGATGAATGATGTCACTGGCTGAACATAGCCATGAAAATCATAAATAAAAGAAAAAACATATTCCTGCTCAGAGGTATATTAACTGGAACTTTTATTTTATTTATGTTTTGCCTCAGATACACACGTGTACCAGGAGAAAAAAAAAATCTTGTACTTAGAGTAAATCTACTGCACTTCGTTGTAAGCTTGGGGAAAAAAAAAGTGTGTTGATTGATTTCCTTGTCTGAGTTATTTAGAAAGAGCTGAAAGCTGGAGGGCTGTTAGATTCTGGTAAAGTGAGTACTTTTCCCTCTGAATAAAAACATTTAAAGGCTCTCAGTGTTTGTGCACATATTCGTGTTATAACGCACAAATTAAATGTCAGCAGAGCCAGACCTTCAGCTGCATTTGATGGCAATACTGAAGTCAGTGCAGCCACATTGATTTATGCCACCTGAGGAACTGACCCAGAGTTGTTACTTTTCACTGGGTGTCACACAAGAGCTAGAAACGGATTTCTGAGAGCACAGAAAAGAAAATGCAACATGGAGAGTGACTTGAAACCAGAGCTCTGTCTGAAAGGAGTGCTCTGCCTTGGGGTTGCAAACACACCAACCTTTATCAGACACTTCCAGTGGAAATGGTGCTATCTGGGCATCCAGTGTTCCCTGTATTCCAAAGGGAAGCTGAAAAAGATCCTATCACTTCAAAGCCTGGGCTTGTCTCTGAAAAGTGTTCTCTTACCCCTACTACAAGTGATGTCTACAATTGCAGTAGCAAGAATTTCCATTTTCCTGACAGCAGCTTTACTGTGGGTGAAGTTTCTGTGCATTGCCCTGCAGCTACCCTACCTTGGACTCAATAAGTTATTCAGCTATTTTATGTTTTTTTCAGTAGCTTTTCTGTGCAGTGGGCAACCAATACAAGTACTGTGGCAGTGAAAAGACTATGTGTTAAAAACCTAAAAACACCCCATGCTGTGAAGCATTTAAATTCTTAAACTAGATTTAAGGCTTATAGTTCAAATCTGAGTTGGAATGGATGCATTTATATGGATTCTAGCAGAGCCCCTGTGGCTTGTAGCTGCAGGGGATTTGGTCCAGCTCGATTTGGTGAATTGCAAGTTTTCCAGTCAAACACTGAGATTTGACTGTCTCATTTTGCATCAGCATTAAATAATCCGAAGACATTCGTTTGCTTTTTCATCTCCTCTAGATCTGCAAACAGTTTAAACCTGATTTTTGACTCATGAAAAACCTCAGTTAGATGGAAAGGCTCACACATGGACATGCTCAGATTAAATCCAAAAGGAAACACTAAGGTAGAAGTACTGCATCTCCATTTCTGGTGAATTGTTTTACTGTTTACAAATAACCTTCTTTAATAACACAGTCCTTTTTCTTTGGATTAATTCATTATTTTACAAAATAATCCAGATTGGTGAGGATCATCTTTCTCACACAGAAATAGTTATGGTGGAGAATTTTCTGGTTGTGTGCTGCTGTTTCAGAGATGACAGGCTTTGGTTATTACCCCTATACAAACAAAGTGTGCTGTACAATCTGTTCTTAGTTTTTCTTCCTCTGATAAATAAGGAATAACATACTTCAGTAGATATTTTCTTGAATAAACAATAATTCATGCTAAAATGCACAAGGCTTTTGGGATTAATGAATAGTCCCAACGATATCCTAGAGGTATCTGAGTATATAGAAATAATATAACCAGCAAGCAGGGGTTTAAAGCAAACCAAACTCAGCGAAAAATTTTCACAAGCCATCATTTTAGTAATAAACAAGTTGTGATCCTTATCCAGTGCACAGAGCTACTCATTCCAAACTAAAGGCAGTGCTTTTGCCATGTCATCCAGCAACTCACTCATAGCTGCTGGGAACTGATAGCTGGGAACCAATATTAGGACTCGACCCACTTTAATATATGAATCACATCACCTCCAGGAATTCTGCATGGCATTTGACTTGCTGTTTGAAAGTCACAATTGATGTCTAATCTACAGCTGGGAACCAGGCTTGCTGTTGTAGCATGTGCGTGCTTTAACAGATTGTCTGTGTGTTTGTGTGTGTGTGTTGAAATTTTGGTGAGCCCAGCTGATCCAATCAGCGTGTTCACAGGCAGCAAAGAGCAACACGTTATGCAACTCTGGATTCCTTATCATCCTTCATGGGACTTACTTTTGAGGCACCAAGAATTGTTGTTAAATAGAGGGTTAGTGACATTGGTGAGCAGCCAGCAAACATGCTTGCTGCTTCAGATGGAAGTGTGATGGCTAATGAGAGAGACAATGACATCCACTCAAGGCTTTGCATCTTTTCAATGGTGTGTCACCACACAAAGGGCATTGCAGATGTCAGCTGATAAGGGAAGCCTAAGTAGAACTGACATAGTATTAGGGTGAAAAAACACAGAAAGTGGCTGGCTGTCATATTCTGATGAGATAAGCCACCAGAGTTTCCTTTTCTCAGACACCTATTACACAAGTGCTTGCCAGGTATTGCCCCACCTCTTAACATCCTGCAGTCAGAAGAAGGGACAGAAAGAAAGGGGGTTTGAGCTTTGACAGAGTTTTGGTTTTCTGAAATACCAGAAGAAATGAAGAATTGGATGCAAAATTTTAAATTTCTGGATTAAATTTTTTTTGTGTGAATTTTAGCCATGATGTTTCTGAGCTATCTTTAGTTCAGGTACCAAATGTTCCTGCTTGCTTTGGAATCAGTATCCTGTTAGTTCAAATCATTCACTCGGGTCTCTACTGTGAACACAAGAAGTCAGTAAACTCAGGGTGTAGGAACAGAATTTCTGAAAGCACAGCTTTGTTAGCTTTGTGGGTGTCTTGCTTTTGAGAAAAATTAGGAGGAAATTAGTTTACTGTGGTTTAAAGTCTTGAATTTAGAATAGGTAAAATTCAACAAATATTCAGCACCACAACGTAGCTAAGTGACAGGATCACAGCCAAAGCAGCTTGTAAGAGCAGTTTGCCACTGAAATATAAGGGCAGGAGGATGGGAACACCTCTCCTCACTTCTAAAAGGAGCAGAGGAGTTTCTGAAGACTCAAGTTTTGTATGAGGCTCTGTTCTTCATTCCCATCTACAAGAAGTGTGACAGGATTTGTCACCAGGTATGGTGATTCTGTAACCTCAGCTATCCCTCTCAGAAGACTAATCCAATGCGTCAGATAACTTGGGAAAATATAATCTTGAGGACAAAATGGACTAGTTCTGGGGTTTTTCTGTATCATATTTGTAGATATGACCCCAAGCTTCATGATATGCCCCACTGAGGACAGACAAATAGAAAACACGCTGTTTAGCAGAGTCATCTTGGGCTGCCTGTTGTTTTCTCACACAGAGTGCAGCTCACATTACTGTTCTCTTTAAATACCCCACTTATTCAGTGCTGAATTACAGCTGAACAATTCATCCTGGCTAAACTAAATAGGATAGTTGCACACACTGCAGCCTGTCTGTCACAGGTCATCATTATGATATTAATGACCATCTGTAAGCAAAGTACACGGGCAGGGTATGATTAGTGCAAGCAATTTAGCCACTATGCTTTTGTCAGCGTGAATGCGGTTTAAATTAAACTGTAGTTGGCTGCAGCTGAAGAAGCTTTTACTTAGCTCATAATGAGCAGATTCCAGTTTTCTCACAAAATCCTGCTCTTCAATAACTACTCACAAGGTGCTTGCAGAGTTGCAAAGTCTCTGTGCCTACATCTTCTATTTCTGCTCTCTTGGCTGGGGAAACAGCAGGTTCCAGATCAGACTTCCCCCCTTTTTCCTTTCCTGAGAGAGAAATACAATGTTTGTGTAAATCAGAGTTCTGTCTTTTGTATATAGGTACTGCTGATTTGAATGGAAACATTTCACCATTTAAATTTTTTTTTTCTCTTCTGAAGCCAAGGTGAAAGCCTGGCTTTTTAAAGCTGAAAACCTGATTACTGGAATACAGTTCTCCCACAGTGGTGCAAATTAGTCGTCCATTGTGCAGCTTTGCAGCCAAGGGAAGACATAAGACTGTCTTAGAGCCAATCTCTAGGGATGACTCTATTCATTCTGCTGTTTGTATCTCAGAAATCCTCCAGAGTGCAATTCAATGACCATTGAAGCCAACTGGCATTGAACTCTGCCATAAATCCAAATCTCACGATGGACAGGGTTTAAAAATCCCTTGCCTTGGGAAAACTGTGGGTGATTCTGCTGCAGTGGCAAAAAAGAGGTCTAAGAGGGGCCATGGCTCTATGCTCAGGAGGAGAGAGGTAGGAGCAAAGGCTTCTGGCACTGGTCAGGCTAACAGTAAGGACAAGGCATTGTTCTAATATCTGTGATTGAAAGATAACACTGGAAAGCCAGAGAGGGCAGGGTAGAACCAGGCCAATAACTTAAGGATGATACAGCAGTGATGAGCTACTATGGCAAATAGAGTGTCCACTGCATCAGGACAAACCTAGATGCCTTTGCTGAGCATAGGATTTAGCAGAGGTGTGCAAATAGTATCTGGAACCCATGTAGGGGGTGAGCCAGTTTTGTGCCCCTGGCTTTAAGCTCTGTTAGTGTGAGGTGTGACAGCCTTGTTACAGGCTTCAGGAGCAATAACCCTATTTTCCCAGCTTTCTGAGCAAATAGTATTCTGACTGAATCCAAGTGTGCTGGCTTGCACAGAAGCAATGAGACAGCTGATTTCAGTTACAGGAGTATTGCCTTGAAGTGAAGTTGGGGAGGTTGCTAAAAGGTCTCTGGGGTGCTTGCTAGAATATCATAAGCAATTGGAGTTTTTTACAGAATTAAAAAAATAATATGCTGGACAGAGTATACACTGGGGGAGGGGGTTGGCATGATGTAACATAGGGAGTGTAGGACAATCTTGGCTTTTTGAAATTTTTATGCTTTCTTTTCTTCTTTTGTTTTCCATTTCTTCGTCCTTTATTTTTTGGACTTCTTTTAGTTTTGATCTTCTCACACTACTTTTTTCCATTTATTTCATTGCTGTTCCCAGCCTGTTTACTTTGATCAATGCTGTTGTGGAGGGTTTACACCAGCTGACAACTGTCCTGTTTCTTGCCTTAGCATGTACTCCTGGCCATTCCTGAAGATGTTGTTGGGCTGGGTGGATTTTTATTTTGACTTGCTATGGACATTCCTATGCTGTCATACTGTTGACATATGCACTACGGAATTTCTGACATCCACAAGACACTGAGGATTCCCATATTTCTTACCTACAGGTATACGTTGAAAAGTTACTCTCTGTTACTCTGAAGACTTTCTTTCTAACTTCTCTGTGTTAAGCACAATAGGCAAAATATTGTCTGTGTCATTGTTACATTAAAAGTTTGCAATTTATATTCAAAATCTAAATATGTGTAGATGCCATAGTACTAAATAAGAAAGAATTAAAGTAGCCAAATATTTCCATACAGAAGACTGAGGGAAATTATGAATCTTCCCATTATGAAATTCCTTTATTGTCTGACCATCTGGCTGGAATTTTTGGAATGAGCAAACAGATTATTTCTGGTGTTTGACCAGCACTGCCACATATTAGAGACACTTATCATAAAGTGGACCCAGCAGGACAGCTGTTAGAAAGCTTCCAAAATAAATGTTGCCTGGATTTCTGGCCAACATGACCATGACCAAATTCCTTCTTATTTGGCTTTGCTGAGCATTACAAGTCTGTTTGCTTGGCATTATTGCTCTGGAATAGTTATTCTCTAAGCAATAATAATGTTTGCTGTTACATGTGGAAACATTAATAAGTGAAGTAGAACATAAGCTGCTTATTATGTTAGGTGCTTGCCTTGTATTGCTTATTCTTGTTGTACCTAAAAGTGTGAGATGTCTAATTGAGCAGCAGTGAGGCCTGCTCCTAGGAAATCAGCTACATACTCTAAATAATTAAAAGGAAATAGCTCATGATCAGTATGTGGAGTAAATCTAGACTGGTACATGTTCATATGGCAATGTATGACAGTACATTAGCAGAAATCAGGACTCACTCTGATTGGCATTTTGACTGCCATCTGGCTTTTAAGTAACACATTATCCCATTCTCCCTAATTTGACAATAGCTGCTTTTGCACAAGGCTTCTCACAACTAATGTCTTACACTGGGACAGGAAGGGAGAGGAAGTTGTGATGTTTGGTGCTCCCTCTCTTGGTAAGTACAACTGCCCCAAGATCTCCAGGCCCAAAGCCCACAGTTATTGGACTAGATCACCTATTGAATTTCGGGAAGAGCCAGATGGATTTAACTCTGGGAGGGTTCAATACCTCTGAAGGTGTCCAGCACCTTACAGAAAATGGCTTAAATAATTTTGCAAGATGGCATGGTCAAGTATGTCTTTTAAAAATGAAAAGGTTTTAATAAAAGAAAAAAATAATACAAAGAACAAAGCCAAGCACAGTGTAGGGACAGGTCCCATACACCTGCTACAACACCTCGAGAAGGCACTGAGAAGCCTCGTGCTCACCCTTAAGTATTGAACAATTTGGGTGGGTGTTCTGGCAAACAGCCCAATAGAGAACAGCTACTTTTCTGAGAAACAGGTGAAGAGACCTATCAGTGCTTTTGTCTCAGCATTAAGCCAATTACTGCCAGGAGAGCAAATAAACTTCTAGTGTTCTTCCCTCAAAAGGTTTTGGGGTGATTCTTAAACCTTTCCCTACACGGAAACACCAGCTCGGGTGTGGAAATGCATTCCTACAGCTGCCTCCCTCCAGTGCTCAGGGAATTCAGATTTGAGAGACTGTCAGGGTAGGAAGGAATTTCATTCTCATTGAAAACACTGAAACTTGTGTGGCCCTTAACCACACTACCACCACACCATTGTTTCAAAGCCTCACAGCTCAAAATTTCTTCCCTTTTGCTTATTTTAGCCACATAAGGAAAAATTTGTGGGAGCATGGAGTTGCGAAGTGCAAAGGGCAAGTCGAGTTTGCCACCCCATAGTATAACACAATTTAGAATCCTTGCTCAAGAAAAGATCAATCTCTAAGTAAATTCAACAGCAGGTCCACACAGCAGCTAGTATCAGCATATTGTTACAGAGGTGAAAGCTTCCTGATAGCAGCTAAAATAAAATTGTTCATGGTTCATTGGTCCTGTGTTAGCATTGTCCTTTAGCTAAAGTCACCCTTTTTTCTGGAATTTGCCGCACCATGCTACTGGCCTGAGTATCTCTCTGCCTGCGAATTTATTCCCTTTACTACTCTGTTTTGGTTTATATAAATTTGCAAAATGAAGAGTAAGACTTTCAATCTCCTCTCATAATATTTATTCTCCTCTATCTGACCCAATCAGTGCATCCACTCCTTAAATCCAGTCCTCAGACTGAGTTTTTGTCAGTGCCTTGCACAATGGAACTCATACTTCCTCCTTGATGTTGGGAATATCTTAACAGATACCATCTGTTATTTCAGCTGCTCTTCTTACTCAGCCCACAACGTATTAATGACTCATTGAAGAATGTTTTTTTCTTCTGAAATCCCTGAGCATTTTCCTCTCTGCTGTGTCCAGCTCATGAACTCTCTAATCAGCTCTCTCATCAGCCTCCATGAGCATGACATGCACCTTGGCTATGAAAGGACATTACATTTCTAGCATTTTTCATAGTACTTCAATTCTTTCTTTGTTTCCCAATGTCTTAGTGAAGCTTCTCAACCCTATTTCATCAGCAAAGACTTGCACTTTTAGAGCCAGACCACCTAGTGAAAAGTAGTCCCAAGACTTATCCTTCTGGAGCTTCACTAAAAACTTCCTCTAATCCATTGCCATATCCCCTTCAGTCAGTTCCTCACTAATTAAATTATTTGCTTTCATCTCTGGCTTGCTCAGTTTAACTATTAATGTCCCAGGTACTGAGTGGAAGGGACATTTCATCCTAAGGAAAAATAACTGTCTTAATGAGTGAGAAGTCTGAGTTTGATACAACTAACCTTCAATAAAACTTTTTCTGTGCTTCATTTTGTTCTTCTTCCTTTCAGAATTTATTCTTAAGCATTTTACAAACTAGATCAGGATGTGTGGCCTCTAGGTACTAGATTTTCCCTCCTCGCTCCCTCTTTACATATCGAGGCTCCCAATCATAAAGATACATTATCTATAAGTTTTGATTTTTGTTCTCAAAATTTTGTAGTCCAGTTCTTTGAATTCCAGCACGAGAGAGTACTCAACCCACACAAATTACATCTACAGACATTTCCTTTAGCTCAACCCCACCTCTTTAGAATGTCTATAGCTTCACTTGATAAAATCACAGAACTGGAAGGGAAGGTTCATGCCCTGAGCAAATCATTCATACTTGCATTATTTTTAACTCTTGACTGTCCAGCTTACCTATAAACATTATTTTGAAGATTCAATAACATTGCTAGACAGTGTATTTGAGAGTGTGTTTGTCCTTATCATTAAAATTTCCCTTGTGTGTAACAGGAAATTTCCTCATCTAAAATTTAGACTCATTAGTTCTGGTTCCAGCCATCATGGGCATAGAAAGAAGACCATATCTTATCTCTATATCTGACAGCCTTTGGTCTTCTTTAGCGATGAAGTTCTTCTTCAGTAGCACAAAGAGCCCCAGTTCTTTGCTCACACACAACTAGTTGTGTAAGTGTAGATTGTGACCACTCTTGCTGGTGTTTTTTGGACAGTATCTTTCTCATAAAACAAAAATCTCACAGAACCTTTCTTAGTTCTGAGTCAGATACATTAGTTACTTGATGTGCTTTCTGACAGCACTCCTGCCTGAACTGGAAATGACATCACTGGCTCATGGCCACCTTTGATGTGCTATAGCCCCAAGGTCTTTGTGCATAAAATTATTGCCAAGTCCATTTCCACCCTGCTCAGATAGGTGCAGTTGGTCATTCCTGCCCAAATATTATTTACTTTGCTTTTTCTCCCTAACAAACTTAATTCCATTCATCTTTCTGCTAATTTTCAAAATGCCCCTTCAGTAGACAAGTTCATTTTGAATTTCCAATGAGCCTGTAGTCCCTTCTTGCTCCATATCCTCTGCAAATTTAATAAACATACTTCCTATTCCATCATCCCTGTTAATGAAAATATTGAATAAATGCAGACTTAGGACAGACTCCTGCAGAATGTCACTCAATACACCCTTCCATTTGGATAATGAACCATTGATAAGTACTTGGTATGTATAGATTTCCAATCACTTTTTCACCCCTCTCATACCAATTTCATTAAGAAAGTGTTTGCCCAGCTTACTAATGAGAATGTCATGTGAGATATTGTCAAAAGCCTCATTCAGGTCAAATATGCCTGTTGCTTCTCCCTCACTCACACAGCCCTCAATCTGGTCAAAGAAGAAAGTCAGATAGATGTGACACGTCTGGCTCATGACAAATCTATAGCATGCGCTGCATATCCACTCTTATCTTCCAGGGGACAGCTTGTTCCAGACATTTGCTAGAAATCAAAATGAAGATTGGTGGCCTATCTCCTTCACAGGATTTCTGTTTTTTTCTTCCTTAATAACCTGAAATCCCCTGGCTCCACTTCCTTTTACACACTCGTACTTGGCTGTTACTATTTTGTGCCTTCAATGTACCTTTTATTGCCTATTTTCTCTTTTGTTTTATCACATGTTTGAAAAGATAAGGCCGTGTATTTATTAGTTGCAAAGCTCCTTCTTGTATTTTCTCTCTGCTATGGAAAAATTTTAAATATTTTTAATTATCTCCGTATTTTTCTTTCTTTTCTGTTCTGTGATGTTTCACTACCTCTGGCTTTATAGAGGAAATGGAGGGTGACAGGACATGTAGAGCAGGGGCCTGGTTCTCCAACACAGTGGTTTTCCTTTGCTTCTGGAAGCATCCACCATGCACGGGAATGACCTGCTCATCTTCAGAGCAGAGAATATGCCCTTCTGACGCTGCTTATATGTTGCTAAAACACACAGCAAAACAGCTGCACATAACTGCAGGGGATTTTTCCCTGTTAAAGTTTTTGCAGTCTTCTGAACTCTAAGAGCCTGCAAAACTTATGGTTGTCAGCCCAGAGACCACTTTCTAAGTTTTCTGCTCTATTAAGTAGATCTATCCACATTTGTTGTAATTTAGAGCATTTAGACTCCCCAAACATGGTTTATTACACCATTGAAATACTCTCATAAATTTTAAAAGGCTAGACAAAATCAATCAAAACAAATCAATTTACATTTTTAACATTGTGTTAATGTGACACTGTTATGTAACTGAGATTGAAGAAGCCCTGGTTTCACAGGTAAATTAAAATATATCCAGCAAAATAAATGAACTGCTGCTATTGCGAAGACTAAGAACAGAAGTGGTTCATCAAGTGAAGGAAAAGGGATTTAGGACTGGGTCTGAATCTGATGTAACTCTAGGGGGTGATGCTGATTTTAAACCAAATGAGAACTGGTCCAGGACCATTAATTGAATAGCATAATTAGTTTCTGTGGGCATATATTCTGGATTTTTTTTCCCCTAACCACTCCCTAGCAGTTGTATTAACAGTATATACAGCTCCCAGCTGTAGCTTATCTCCATATTAAATACCCAGCATGAAAAATGGCTGAACATATTAGTGAATTTTATTGTCTTCAAATGACATGTTTACTAAATTTCAAATCTTTACAAAGCCTGAAAATCTTGGTCACTAATTCCTGTTTAAAATTCAGAAGTTCAGAGAATATTACAAGCTGTGATAGTAGCCTTGCACAGCTCTTGCCTGAGTCAAGACAGAGAAAAGCATATTGGAGATTGAACACAGGGAAAAGAAATTTGTCAGTTGAACTTCCCTTCTCTTTTTAAGTTCTACAGAAACTTGGGTGAGGCAGCTCAACAATTCCGTGGCATCTTAAAAATGTAAGGTCTTCCTGCAGTTTTTTCCTGCTTTTTTCCCCTGCCTACTCAAGAGGTGGAGCAAGCCTCTGATTGCTGAGGTGGTGACGAATTCCAGTACTTTGGCCAGAATTTTGGGCACAAGTGGCAAGCTAAGCACTGACCTTTCAACACGTGTCAATGTCTTTGTGATTTACTTTCCTTGAAACACTGCTTAATCACACTCAGTCCTGTTTATAATATTAGAGGATGTGGACGGGATTTTTTTCACACTCACTCAATATCAGACTATACTTCCATTTTCTCTTTTCAAAGGAAAAGTACTCTATTTCATGTAGAAGTTAGGAAAAAAACAAAACAAAACAAAACAAAAACAACAGACCCCCTCACTTTTTTTCTATTATATTTCCAAATTCCAGCTGGATGAGTTTCATCTGAAGAATCCAAAGGGAGTGTAGTAGCACCAGTCTAGAGCAAGATTCAGCTCAGCAGTGGAGGCCAGCAGCCCATTAATGTAAGGACTGGGCTGAACAAACTGGCTGGAACAAAATATCCTGGATCCTTCTGTTCATTTCTAGAAGCCAAAGCAACTTCAGCACTCTAAGGAGCTGTTGGAAATTCTGGAAAAACCTACTTTATTTACCCCTTCTTACATTTACAAGATCTACTTACAACTAGGAGCAGAAATGCTGATGTTGGATAAAAAGTTGCTCTAAATTTGGTTGGGATTAGCAGAATTGCCAAAAGTCTCATTAACAGACCCTGCTTTTGTCAGTTTTACAGTCCAATTTCAGTGTCTTCAGAGCCTTGGATACAGCTCACCCTCTGAACTTGCAGATGCTTTTCCTCACCAAGTCCTTATCTTTAAAATTGCTCATTAATCAAGGCCTCCTTAAATCCTTCAGCAGATAATAATCAATAGCAGCCTTAGCAAAATTTAACTGCCTAAAAGTTTTGGCAGTAGAAAATACTCTACTTACTTGTTAAAGTGAGCATTTCTGAGTTAAAAATCCTTATAAGCACAAAGAGTGAAAAAAATAATGCATCTTGGAACTAAATTAATAGTAAATTATGTGTATTTGCTCTGGTAACAGCTTGGAAAGCTCCGTGAGCAGCACGGCAGTATGGCAAAGGCACAACCATTTCTGCAGTCCTTTCTCAGAAGAAAAAAAAACCCAAAACCTTCTGCTGTGTCTCAGGAGGAAGGAAAGTCTAGTGGATATGGCACTGGATGGTGTATCATGAGACCAGGTCCTCCTGCCTGACCTTTTGGCTGCTCACTTAATCTCCCCATATTGCAATTAATAGGCCTGTCACTGAGGATAGCAGTCCTCCTATCTCTTGCCCTCTCATCACATCCGTCACGTTTGTTTTACTCTTTGGGTGACAAACTTTCTCTCTGGTTGTGCCCTTTTATAATCTCCTTTTACAATCCTCCAAACCTTAATCCAGGCTGCCTTAAAAAACAGATAAGATTACTGGTTCTGAGCAGTGGAGGTAAAGGTCTGCCTCAGAAAGTTGGGCATCTGGACAACCTGTGCAGTGATTTATTGGCAGTGCAGTGATTTTGTGGCCACAGCAGAGAAGGTCTTGAGAAGGAGGAAATATCAGGGGGACAAGGTTAAAATGTGGGTAAGGGGTGGGGAGGATGCAGCTTCTCTTCCTCCTCTTTCTTTGGCTCTAGTTTTTACCTCTTTTGGTACAAAGTACACAGTCACCTTATGCTGGGCACTATACTGCCTTATACCCTCAGCTGGCTGTGACTGAAAATTTCCAAGCATTTGTTGTTTTCAGAAGTCTGCAGCTCCCTTTGCTAGTGGAAAGCAAACAGACCCTGATGTTGCTCTTATGGGTGGGGTTTTCCCCTCTCCATCTTTAACCACCCTAAAATAGCCATCGTAGTTTTGGTCATCAGTTCTTCAAGGGGAAATTATGCTAGGGAATGGAAAAATTTTTTAATGCCAAGGTTTAGCAATTATTGTGTCAGGTTCCCAATGTCTGGAAAATAGTGTTTCCTAACGGAAACTGACCCTTCTCTCACCCAGATAACACTGCCACTGTAGCTAATATCATGTGTCTCGTGATACTGACTGTCAGCTTAAATTGATTACTCAGGATATTCTCCCCACACCCTGCTGTAAGATGTCACTGCTCATATTTATAACTGGCCTCTATCTGCATACCTAACAGTCTGTATGTGCAAAGCCTTGTCCTCATTCTCTCCATAAATGTTTATTGAAGAGAAAAAGACGATGTTCAAAATTTCTTCCCCCTCATCATTTATGCTATGAAAGAAATTTATTGGTATTACGAAATAATTTGTGTATTTGAAAATCTGTTGTAGGTTTCTGAACTTCACCTCAACTCTGCACTGCCACATTATATAAGTATTTATTTATGACCTGTGTAGATTTAATAAAAATGTAGATTTAACAAAAAACTTAACTGTATTCAAGTGTCAATTGGTACTTAACACCCAGGCTTACATTTATTTTAAAGGTTGTTTTCTTGAACGCTAGAGAGATGAAATATTGAAATCCAATAGGATTTCAATAGTTCCAGGAATTACATTTTTTATAGCTCCTGGAGACGTCTCCCTGTGGACCCAGAGCATGATGACATACTTTGGTAAGGAAATTAAAGCCCAGTTACTTAATAAGCAGTCTGTCCCTTCATATTTTAAGATATCTAAACAGTGTTCGCATTTCCCAGACTCATATAACTTCTGACAACATCTCAAGTCATCAGGTAAATAAGAGAAGTGAATGTTCCCTTACTCCATGAGAAAGGTGTTTTTTGATGTTTAAAGCACCATATTCCATTTCATTATGGCAATGCTGGACAGACTTAATGAATGTTTTACTTTGATCCTTGAGATTTGATGTCAGGAATATCAGATCTTAAGAAAAGCAGTAGGATTTGGATCTGTATTCATCACATGTTTGCAAAAGGAATGGAGGATGAATAGCTTTGCCTTTGAAGGAGAGGAGCTGAAGAGGAAAAAGATGCATATTTTAACTAGCAGGCCTTTGGTAAAACATGAGCACATGTAAATGGAACAGATACAGCCATTCCAGCTGCCATGTTCCACCAGTGCTGCGCTCAGCAGATGGATCTGCAGTGACTTGGATCAGCCTTCAGAGGCAAAACTGACCTCAGCTCCAACGTACAAACTTCCTGCATCTCATTGGCTCCCCTTCCCAGGCAGTGTGTTTTCCTGCTTGGAGAGGTGCAAGTCCACAGGGGAGTTATTTTTCTTTCTTTGTAAAGCCACTCATACTGCAGTGCACTGGGATCTTTTAATATTTTGACAAAGAAGCTGAATGATTCAGTACAAAAGATCTTTTCCTGCTCTTTCATTAGTGTGTACAGCTGAATGAATGGAGAGGGGTGGACTATGAAAGGAGACTAAATGTACCTGTCATAATCTTCTTAGCTGATTTGTTTTCAAGAAAAGTCTAAAATTTTCAGTCCCCTCAGATGTGTTGCATTGCCTCACAAGTAACTTGATAATTAAGGTTGCTTAGACGGTTTTACCTTCTGTGCCTTTTCAAATCAAATTACTTACAGTTTATCTACATGTATGAAAAATATTTTTTAAATTTTAGTGCTGGAGAGCAAGGAGGTCTCATTAAAAATTGAATTTTTTTTTTTTATATTTTACAATAAAACTGTAGTGCCTAGAAAATTGAGCCTTTAAGAATTTTATTATTCTAGTGTCTTTTCATGTTGATTGCTGAAACAGTCTAGCTTCACAAAGATCTCACAAAAAAAAAGTAAGTCAGCCTTTAAATTACTGTTACCCATGTACAAAGAGCTTCATCACACACTGTTTTAATTGGAAGATCTCAAAAGCAAGCAGATACTGAAGCTGATAATAGTAGTTAATTACTTCGAATGGAATAAAATTCCTATTGTGAAGAGGATCACCTTTGGAACATAGGCAAACAACAGTTGAGGGAAAATGATGTTTTTTTCTCGGGATTGCATTTGCCATCTTCGGGTACTTTACTACTACATTTATATGTCTCCCAGATGTGGGGGCATTGGGGAGGATTTTTTCAATACTTCTATTTTTATCTCACTTAAGATGGGGGGAGAAGATGGGGCAATGCCTTCTTTCTTCATCTTCAGGAATGCCCCATCAGATTTTTTTTTTACAGTCCTAGATTAAAGGAGCAGATATGTAAACAAATATATATTGATTTATTTGTGGAAGATTATTCAGTTGTTATCATAGCAAAGCCTGGAAATGGTCGAGTCAGTGCTTGTTGCTGGAGGTATGTTTCCGTAATAGGATGTGCCATACTATTTGTACTTCATCCAGCTGGCCCGTTGGAGCATAGTATTTTATGTAATTATTGCATAAATTCTAAAAGACAAAACATGTAAATTAACCTGAGTGGTAGTAATAGATGATTTTAATTACCCAGACACAGACAAGATTACATTAAGTAGAGGAAATATATTTCTAAATATGGAATGAGAGTGCTTTCTAATTCAATCTGGACATCAGCTGACAGCCAAAGAAACGAGGCTGGGTTTGACTGTAACTTGGAAAGAAGGTTGACAAAATAATGTTGGAGGACAATTTGGGCTTCAGTATATTAGTTGGGGTCACAAACACACCACAGAAGGAATTAAAATGACAGTCAAAGCTATGAAGGGAAGTAGGAGAGGACTCTAACCATCAGGTTCAAAATGGCAAACTGGGATACCATGTAAAACAAATTAAATAAAGGATTAAAGAGAAAGACAATAGAAACCAAGAGGGCGAAAATGAACACAGAATATTCTGTGATAAACACACTTGACAAATGGCTTGCCTTACACCTGGTCATATTCTCATTTGTCAGAGACTGGGCAAATAACCCCTTCTTCAAATGTAAGATGAGACTCCCCTGTGCTGCTTAAAACTCATAGATCTACTGGTCACTGAAGGCAGAAGAAAATCCACAAATTTTTGTGACACAATAAAGGCTGACCTCCTTCTACCTCTTTTGTTTGCAGTTAGACTCATACTTGGAGGAGTTCTTCAGGTTCCCTCTCAGTGTTTGATTCAAATTTCTTTAATTTCCTGTGCCAGCCCCTTTTCCCTTGTTTGTGTTCTTTTCACATTTCAGCAGTTCAGGTGCTACAGGAGAATAATAATAAAAACCCCATGAACTATTGGTGGGGACTGGAGCCAGACCTGGAAGGGATCATGTAGGATGCCAAATCAAATCTTTTCTAGGATTGCTGACATGAACACATGGAACAAAAGTCCAAGGGAATTCAGAATTCAGGGTAACACCCTCATTTCTCTGTCCCAAGAAAGCTGAAGAAAGCAGCAAGGCAATGAGGCTATCCAGCTATTACAGAGCATGACTGGGAAGATATGGGCAGTTGTTGATAATGTTTTTAAGAATCTGAATAGTTTCTTCCCTTCAGCATCGACAAAAGGACCTGAAGGTCAAATTTCTGTGCATAGAATACATCTTCTTTGGGAGGGAGGAGCGAAATGTTAAAAGGCTCCATGATTGTACCAGAGAAGATAGGCAATTAGAAGTATTAAAAGTTGACAGGCAGCAGGTTTCTATGAATTGTATCTCAGAATTCAACAAGAAGTAGCAATGGAGATAATAAAGATCTTTTGCTGCTGAGTTTTGATAGGTCACCACAGACAAGAACAGAGGGTAAGGACAGCAAAAGGCAGGGCTAAATGCAACAACACTAAAATAAGCGATAAAAATTGACTGGGGGAGAGGAAGAAGTAAGCTAGGTCTGTGTTTGGCTTGAGCAGGAGGTGTAGTAAGTGCTGTCCATGGATGAAAGCAGCAAAGAATCTGGTGGTCTTGGGCCTGTAATGGAAAGATTCAAGTGTCAAAAGAAAGGAAAACAGCAGCTGCACAGCAATGAAGAGAAATCAAGCCGATTAACAGCTTAAGTTTTCCTGTCCTACCCATTCTGCTCAGTTCCTGGATAGCCTGCCTCTGAATGGGTATCCCAGCAGAAGGATGGCTTTCCCAAAGCACAGCCTGCAATTCAGAAATGGCCCTTACAGAAGTAATGAAACTAATCCCTGTCCTCTTCTTGCCACTGCTGTCCATGGCTCCTGTGCTCGTCCTCCCTGCTCCTGAAACCCTTATATAAAAGGGAAATGAATCACAGGCCAGTTCAGCTGGCCTTATTGCTGGATACTTGCACAGCTTCAATGTCCGAAAGTACGTAACGCCCTAAGAATCCTTGGGGACGTTTGAGTTAGAGGAGGGAGCATTTTGTTCCCCTGGGAGACCAGGGAAAGGCTCTGCCAGCATTTTCTGATATTGCCTCTGTTTGAGAGTTATTTGGAAGAATGACAGTTATGGTAAGAGCAGAAAACTGAATGGAAGCAATTAAACATGCTGTGATAGATGATCTTATGGAGAGGAATCATCTCTTTCCCAGCATCAATTATAAATAGTACAGGGGATAATGACCAGTCCTTTAGGCCTCTTTCTACTGTAATGTATAGTGTCTGATGCCTTTACCCTTCCGTTAGCTTCCACTTTTAAAAATCCCATTTTTGCTGTGTTGTGGCAGCGCAAAAAGACTCTGCCAAGACAGCACACTCTGTTCATGAAACAGGGAGGAAATACGTTGTCTTGCAGGGTGGGTGGACAAAACAGGGAGGAAATGGGTCCTCAAGCATAAAACAGGGATATGTGAGGCATAGAGAGAAAGTGATTTGCCCATTTAATGAAGGGAGTTAATAAAGGAGAGTCAGATTGTGTAGGGGTGGGCAGAAGAGCTAATTTCAATGCCTTGCTCAGCAGTGGGATTCAGGCTTATCCGGAACCTCCATGAATAACCAACACAAATACTGTAATAAATTACAGTGACAAATAAAGCTATGCAGGAATTTATGGAGTCATTTTTTCCCATTTGCATTTTGATGTCTTTTAGAAAGTGATTATTTTTTATTAAATGAAAAAAAAAAAAGTAAGAAAATTCTGAAGTGCTTTTTGCTTATTTGGACACCAAAAGAAAAAAGCTATTAGCATGAGATGAGTAGTTAACCTGCTTTTAAGCCAAGAGATTCCTTCATTCTAGGCCTACCTGAAGAACTTTTTGACCTTGTAGAAGTCTGATCTGATTTCCTCACAACTCCACCAACCCTAGGGAAAAATAAGAAAAAAAATCAGGATCTCATTTAGAATCAGGTTTCACATCTGATCTTTTTTCCCTTCAAAAGTGTACTATGAAATAAGAAAGATGACTACTTTTTAAATACTGGGAAAAAGTATGGAAACAAGATGAAATAAGGGAAATGGCTGCATTTTGTAACCCACTTTGACAATGATTCAAGAGTAAACAAACCCCAAGTATCCCGCAAAAGCAAGCACAGCCATTATGAGCTTAAACAATGGGCACAGTTGTGATCATTGCTACCCTTGTGTAAGTCTGGTTTACACTCCAGGGTCTCACAGCAATTGTCCTGAGCAGAGACAAAACTAAGATCTCAAAAGCCTGAGGCAACACAGCCTGGCTGCACAGTGCTGAAAATCCAACCCCTTGAGCTGGATTCCAGGTTCTGCACCTGATGTGCTTTGTTAGGAGAAAATGTTGCCTCATTTCCCTGTTTTTTTTGTTTGTTTGCTTGTTTGTCTAATGTAATTTTAAAAGACAGGGGGTTTTTTTGTTTGTTTTTTTTTTTTTTTAGGAAAAAGCATTTATAGTGCTTACTTTAATGAAGTACTGATCTTCTCAGATATCTGTTTACACCTATCTTTACTTTCTGAAGAAATGTCAGTTTTCCACAGTTATTCTTCAGCATGTCATTCTGTAAAGACTTAGGTAAAACCTGAACTCTAAAGAAACTGCCCTAGGAATCTGCTCAAGAATTTTGCATATACCACACAGCAAGACCAGATAAAACCACTCTAATTTATTTTATTTTATGGGCAAGTTATAATTTTATGCTTTGGTGAGTCTGAACTTTGGATGAAAAATACTTTAAATAGAATCACTTGTGAAGGGGAGGAAAATATTTTAACTAATTCTATATTTCAAAGGCATTAGGTATTAAATCATACTTTATTTGAGCTGAGAAGAAGGGCAAATCCCAAGAGGAACTCTCACAATTTTACTAACATTTTCACCCAAGGAATGTTTTCTTAATGCAAAATTAAATCTATTTGTTAATCATCAGCTAAAAGGAAACCAATTATTTATATATTTTTTGCCTTACTTACATGTTTACATAATTGGTCTGGTGACAACAACACAACTATTGCCCAAGGTTTTGTTTAAAAATTTCATCAAAACCAGAAATGGTGTGGGTGTTTTTTTGGTGGGGTTTTTTTGGGTTTTTTTGGGGTTTTTTTTTTTGTTGTTGTTTTTTTTTTTTTATGTTGCTGTTTCTGGGTTTTGTTTTTGGTTTGGTTTTGGTTTTGGTTTTTTTTTCTGGACTTGCAGTTTTGTGTCAGGAGAAATCTCTCTAAGAACAACAATAAGTGTATGAACTTTCCACTGCTGAGTGTCAACCCTCAACACAAAAAAACCAAATCTAACTTTGATTCTATAAGGTGATTTTTCCTATCCTTTGTTATATCTGACAGTAGGAAATTCTCTTGGTTTGAGACTTGGTAATGCTCAAGAAAATAGGGTCAAGCAAGAATTTCTAGACTGACTGATTCTGCAGCTTCACTGTCAAATGCTCTTAGGTGACAGCCAATGTGGATAGTTTGTTTTATTTTTATTTTTGACTTGTTACGATTTTAGTGAACTGGAAAACATACACTAAAACTTAATATCACCATAACTGCACCTTGGCTGAAATCCTGCAGTTTTCAGAATTTATTCTGGACAGGAAGATTTATAATTTTCCATCTAAGACTCAGAATGGTCTTTGAGAATTCACTGAAATTCTCAGAGAATCTGGCCTGAATTTTGAAATTTAAGAAAAAATCCCCAAGTACTTATATTCTTCCTAATACAAAACAGTATTCAGAAAAGCTTTTGCTAAATATACACAAAAAAGTAATAATTGCCCCTTGTATTTATATCCTGCTTTGTCTCGCTTTGCCTGTATATGATGTTATGGTACTGTGAATACTGCTGCTTCCTAGGCCACTGCTTTTATTTCCTGAAAAGACGTATGGCCAGCTCAACTTGAGAAGGTGTAGAACAGCCTTGTATGTGGATTCTGGCTCAACCCTTTCTTCTTCCTGCTACGTTTGCCAAGAATTACACAGGCAGAGACGTCACTCACATTGTCAACAGGGACAATCCTGTGGCAACTGCAGAGGAGGAAAAAAGCTGACTGCTTTTCTTTACATCTACTTGCCAGCATAGAAATATCAGAGAATGTTTCCTTCCTGGCCCTAGTATTCAGTAGTTTGGTGCTATTGTTCACATCCAAAAAAAGATGCACAGGTTTGGCATGGGTGTGTAGAATGTGTGACTGAGGAAGAACATGAACCTTCCCATTGCCATAGAACCTTCTCAAAGTGAGGGTGATGGATCCAGACCCCAGTGTGGCTGAGCTTGGCTCTCTGGCGCTGGGGAAAAGATTATTTTCTGAGGCCAAGCTGGATGGAGTCTTGGGCAATCTGATCCTGTGGGTGGCATCCCTGCCCATGATGGGGTGGGTTAAATGAGATGATTTTTACTGTCCCTTCCACACCAAGACATTGTGTGATTGTGTGATCCTGTGATACTACCCCAGCAACACTGGATGTGAAGAACATAAGAGCCATGATGTCATCACACCACTAATTTATTACTGACTGCCAACACCTAGACCCAGGTTTTAGGGTACAGTTGCAGCCTACTCTGTGCCATTGTTAATGGTTCTGATTCAATGCCATCAAAATGCCAAAGTCAAGGGCAATGCCACAGCCTCACTTCCCAGCAGGCTATGCTGTGCACAGCCATCCTCCACCAGCGCGGCAGGACAAATCAGTCACATGTACATGTATTTACGCAACCACTTCCAGGCAGCACTTGTCTCTCCATTTCAGATGGAAAACCAAGAGTCCTGACAGCCTAAGCTATCAGTTTTTAAAATTTCAGTCTTTGTAATGCCCATAGTTTAGATTAAAATTCTACATCAAGGACTCTTGAAAACAGATGACTCGATATCCCCTTCATATTATTCAGGATTTAGCTGGAAAAATGCTGGTGCTGTACATTATTCTGTCATCATGTAGCTTCCAGTTCTACCAGCCTGTGGTCTGTGATTCCCCAGAAATCTTAGGAGCTTGTTTAGACATGGGAATAAATTGTTCAGTCCTCCATTGATAAATCTGAAATGGTGCTTAGATGCTCCCACCTGGCACCTTTTTGTTCATCACATGGACAGCCACAGCCCAGCTGGAGCAGAGCCTGGGGCTGAAGGCTGCTCCTGTAGGTGCAGCATTTTATTTTGCTTCAGAGGCCATGGTTGCCATTTCTGCAGACATGTAGCTACAGCCATTAAAACAAAACAAATCAAAACGCAACAATATACAAGAAAAGGAGGCAAGACTAATAATAGATCAAGCCAAACAAATATACTGGGAGCAACACTGTTTTCCATGGTGATCAGCTCGTCAGTGAATCACAGAAAACTCCCAGTGAGCAGTTCCACACCGAGATGCTCCAAACCTCCTGCCCCAGCCAGAGTTCACTCAGCAGCTCCTGGGAGGAACAGCGCGCAGCTGTGTGCTTACAGCCTGACCCCCCCCAGCACAGGTCCTCTTGCTGCTGGTCCTGCCACAAATCTGAAACACTGAGCCTTGCTTAAAAAATGCATATAAATCAGTCTGAAGTCCTCTGAGCTTCAGACCACAGCCCATTACAGACTGAAAGACTGGAGAAACACATAAAATATGGGTTTGTTTGCCCATATCAATTGCCTTTTTATCTCCTGTCTTCTAGGCACAAAGGAATTTGAAGTGAGGAGATGTCAGTTTTGGTTTGTATGTTCACGGTTTCATTGTAATAAATTATGTCTTTGACACATTTTTGTAAAGGCAAGGAAAGAAAAAAAACCCTGCCCAAACCCTTGTAGTCTCAGGTACAGAGAGATCACACGCAGGCTTGGTGATGAGTTTTGACATTGAGAGAAATAAAGTAACTCGAGAGTCTTAAATGAGACATCAGAAGGCAGGCTTCAGATGCCCCGTGCTGTGCCATGCTGCTTTGCTCCAAGCTGAAGGGCTCTGCCCAGCTCTGTCCTGCCTGGGAACCAACATCCACACCTGGGGATGTGGAGGGAGAGACCGGAGCTTGCAGGAACTCACGGACGCAGCTGAACCACTCACAGCTCTTGCCTTGGCCCTGGTGGCAGGGGTGCTGTGGGGCTCGATCAATATGGAGAGAGAACTAAAGTGTCCACTGCCACATGAGCATGAAATCATTGGCTTTGCCGCCTTGCATTAATTGCAACAGCCTCAGAAAATGCAGCAGGAAAGCCGTGCAGGCAGGGAGGTGCTGCTGTCTCGTGCCTGCCCTGCTGCTTGCTCCTTGTGCAGCTTGTGCTCCAGGTGACAGGGAGTTCATATATAGTTCCTGAAGATGACTCAAAGAGAGGCAACTGGAACCATTGCCTCTACCCCCTCCTCAGCTGCCAAATGAGTCTATCAGTGCTGCTCTCACTAGGAGATTAATTAAAGTTTGTAAAGCACTTTGGATGTACTTAGATGAAATATCACAAGATATTTAATCCTTTGATAATATTTATTTGGCTGGTGCCTGCACTAGAAGGGGAAGGAAAACCAGGGCACATGACTGTTTAAAAACATCCTTTCTCATTAAAAAGAGCCTAGCTAAATTAAAAGGTTTGTGGAATGTGTTTCCCGTCAAACCTCGGGCCTGGGGGGAAAAGTACTGGAGAAGCACTTGTGGCTGCAGTTATGTGCCCATCTGAGCACAACTGCAGGGCTTTGTATGACTTGTGAGACTGAGGGCTGACTTATTCCATTATCCTGTAATATTTCATGCTCTTAATTCCTGCAGTACTATCTCATTCAGTACAGCTACAGCAGGTATTAATTGCCTATCCAGACAAAACTTGTTTAAGCATTTTTTGCTTTAATTTTTCAAACTGGATTGGAGGCTCCTGACTTTATTCACTTCTTTAAGACCCAGATGGAATCTTTTATGAAAGCCTTGGTAAAAACTGGTGTGTATTTTGTTTCATTATCTAAAAATCTTTAATCATTCAAAACTGACATAAAATACGTAGTTACTCCTCTCCCTTTATTAATTTTAATTTGTTTTGATCCCATATTTGCTGTTTTAAGAATCCTCCCAATCTAACTTGAAGATTCAAAGCCAGACAAACAGCGTATGGTACAAACTTCACATCTGTATTATGTTACACTTGGCAAGAGAGATAGGAGCATTAATTTACTGGAGCTCAGCATGAGGTGAGAGTTCAGAGGTTATCATTCCTGATGGCTTACAACTTTACAGATGTTTTCCCTTTATGAACAACAGACCTGCTTGTCAGTCACAGCCCAAACCTAAAAACCAGACACTTCTACCTTTTTTTCGTAATTCTTTCCATGTTTTGCAGTCTCTTTTTAGGGTTCAGTAGTAGGGAAATAATTACAGATTAACAGTTGCAAAAGATTAGTTAACATTTGAAATGTGCGGGGAATATGGCAAACTAAAATAATAGTGAAAAATAAAATCATAGTCAAAACAGATGTGAAACCTAACCTGCAATAATCTTGAATTAATATCAAAGCCTATATCACATTTTTCCAGTCTTGCCACTGTGGGAATACTGAATGCACACATGTAATATACATTTCTATAGAATTGATCATCTAGGTGATATATTGCAGTAAAACATAAATTTGACTGGATCGGATTTAGGTACATGACTTATTAGAGTTGTGACCTTTAGTGTAGTAGTCTTGGCTTGGTTTCTGTAGTCATGTACACAACACCTGAAGAACAACACCTGGGTAATTAAAAATGCCACTTGACAGAGGGAAACTATAACCAGAGTATAGGTGATTGACCCAATCTCATAGGGTCCTTATGAGAGAATTAAGAAATAAACTAGTCCAAGTTGGCCCAATATGATTTTTTCCTCTCATGCAGTGAATGACACTTCAAGTTTGTACTACAAATCCAGCCTCAATCTAAAGAACCATAGAATCCTAGAATTACTAAGGCTGGAATAATCTCTAAGGTCATCCAGTGCTTTCAGGTAGTTGTAGACTAAACACCCCCAGCTCCCTCAGCTGCTCCTCATAAGATTTATGCTCCAGAACCTCCACCAGCTTCGGCAGTAATTTTCATCCAACAGATGAAAATTTGCCTCAAGCTTTGCTAACTTCGATTTAAGTGAGTTGTGGTCACTAGGAAATTTGCAGGTGTTTGGAAAAATACGAAGGTTGTTTCAGATGGCAATGAGCAGGTCACAAAAAAGCAGGCAATTTAAAGAGTTTCCCCACTCTGACTAATCTCCAGCAACTAATTATATATGAACTGTTTGTCACCTGGAGCATAAGCCAGATCACCGATGTGAATTTTACACAGAGTGGATATTACTGTGCAGAGCAACTGATGTGGTATTCACACGGCACCAGTTACCACACCTTACCTAAGGGGACATAAATCACAGAACACTATCTGATCAGTCCTTAGTTAAATATTAAATTTAGCTCTTCCATTTTATAGTTTCTCAGGCATGTCTTCTTTTTTTTAATCCTAGGAAGATATATAGTTTTTGTCCACCTATGATTTTCAAATTCTAGATGTGATTATGTATGCATAAGTTCTTTATAATAAAGAGTACCTACAGTGACATACATTTGAAATCTGCATTATGCATCTGGAAAGACTGAGTGGGGATGGGTGACTTGTCATAGGCAATAAAAAATGTCAGTGGCACATGTTTGTGTGTAGTCTGAGAATGCTTTTTGATGTACTTATCAGTTTCTTCCTACAATATGCTGTAGTTACTGAACAGCGCAGCTTGGCTATTGATGGGTAAAAGAAGTAGAAGATAAGAGAATAGGCAGACAGTGATTTGGATTCTGCAGATGATATTTTGCAGGTTGGAAAGGACAAAGACAATCTGCAGGCACCAGCAGCTGATATAGCCTCAATAGGAAATAATTCTGGGCTTGGAGACAGAGAAAAAACATATGCACAGTAAATCATGCAAATCAAGTCTAAATGGTGGTTCATTTGACAATAAGGAAGAAAATTATGGAGTTGGAGAGGGTGGGTGTTTGTGGGGTTTTTTTGTTGTTTGGTTTGGTTTTTTTTTTTTTTAGCTTACATTTTATAATAAACTTCTCATGGGTCAGATCAGCTATTAACCACTTAGCATGCAAAAAGCTGTGGTGTTAGAGCATACTGGGATAACAGCAAAATTGTACTGGGGAGATGGAGGATGGAATAATCGTCCCTCTGGGTCCTTATTGTCTTCCCTAGGTCCCTGAGAAAATAGCAAGTGGTTGAGAAGCAGCCAATTGGCCAGAGGAAATGGGGGCAGTTTCCAGTATCTAAGGGTGAGAGATTCTTTTTCACACTTCGTTATTTCCAGTTAACTGCTCTTTTTGGTTGTTTTTTCTTTTCTTTTTTTTTTTTTTTTAAGCGAATCGAATAAACAAACAAACAAAACCAAACCAAGCACATTGAGACTGTTTCACTCCTGCTTCCCTCCGTAAAAACCCTGGAGCACTTCCCCTTGGAGAGGTTGCTGACCAGATGAGGAAAGCCGAATGGAGCTGCCGGCAGTTTCTTTGTCACGGTAGCATCTTGGAATACTTGGGCATAGAGCTAACGATCAACTGTGGCACCATGCCACGGAACTGTCAAATTATCTGGAGAGAGGATGGTAATGAATGTGCATCACTGCTACATACAATTTGCTTTTAAGCAGGTAGGTAGGGCTGTGACTGAACAGAAGCCATTAAATTACGAACAGAAGGAGAGAGATCCAATTTTCTGCCTTGCTAAGGATATGAATAGTTTTAATGATAGCTGAAGACTTAGAGTTTGCCCTTCCTTTTGTAATCTTCCTCAATTGTTTCCTTCAAGTACAGCAAATCTAATTCTCTAGTTCATACCATCAATGTTGTGCTGGTCTAATTTCATAGATGTTTTTTGAAGAAGCAGTTTTGTTTTAGTGCAATGGAAGGAAAAATGGAGTTCATTGTTCAGAAGCTCCTCTGGCAATGACATAAATGGAATATCTCGTTTTACCCCTCTTCTGTTGCATTACTGGACCGTTTTCTGCAAGAGGAACTTGGATAGTCTATGCCACATCTAGGCAGCAAAAAAAAAAGAACAGTGGGACCCAGAGTTCCCTGTGTGCAAAGTACAAAAACTACACTCATCATCAGGAGGTTCTGTCACCCACCAGCTGTGGATGTGCAGAACTGCAAACACCTTTAGTGTAATCTTAGTGACGAAGTTGTAACTGGACCAGATTTTGGTCACTATAAGATCATATTTTAAGCAAGAAAGGGCTGTGCTCAAATGTATATTTAGTAAAGAAGCCTACAATACAAATTTTACAGTCAGATCAGTTCAAATAAGATGAAAGACTGTTTGAAGTGAGTTCTGTTTGCCAGTATTTACCTTTTCTGCACTGCTGAGCCCTTTCTCCATTTCGCTAAGATATAATTGAAAAATTTATATATATAAATTTTTTACAAGGAGGGCTTTCTGCTATTGCAAACTGACCTTAAACTCTGTACCTTAAAAAGTAGAGTCAAAACGTGTGCATTAAAGATACTTTCAATGCATAGTACATGTCTTCAGAATAGCTTTTATCTAGTTATGATTAAAAACATTTCACCACCAAAGACAACTTGATGGTTTTATGACTTATTGACTGCCCTGTTACTGTGTAACATAGTTAATTGGCTCTCTGCTTGCTTTAATCTTGGATGTTTGATTCTGCTAAATCTTTAAAACATGTTTTTGACTACATTATCCCATAAGTATTTAAAATAAATGCCCCTCAAATGCATTTTTTTCAGTTTTAATAAGTTCTCTTTAACAAATAAATGGGGGAAGGAGTGGAGACAAGGGAGAATGCATGAAATATTAATAAAGGCCAATATGATAGAGTCAATAGGTAGAGCTTGTTAAGTTGAAAGCTTGTTTTGCAAAACATTCAAGTTTGGATTCTCAGCTCGGACAGTCTGAAATAGCTCCGTGTAGATCACATTTTCCTTTTCCTCTTTCCCCTGTTTTGACACAGGCAGAGCCAGCAGGAGGGAAAATGTCTCCCTTTCTACCTATTGTGTGTCTGCAATGGTCGGGAGGAGCTAGTCCTTCCTGGGGATCTTCCATGCTGACTTTGGATGCTAAAACACCGTTTGGAAGAGGTGGATAAATGTGGATAGGGCCAACATAATATCAGGTACATCCTGTGGGGATCTGTAATTCTCTCAGGGGTAATGCCACTGGTCTGACCATGGATGCTGTAGATATTGTGGAGATGGTTAGAGGTGACAGTCACAAATGAGCCTCTTAAGAAAAATGTTAATGGAGGGGTGTGTTAGTGTGTACAGGGGTTGGAAAATGCAGTGAGAGCTGGACAAGGGCATGGGTGCAGGATGATTGGGTCATAGGGCAGTCCTGCTTTGGCCAGGAGAGTTCCTACAGCATATAAGCTCTCTTTAGGGCTCTGGGGAACAGCATGAACCTCACCTCCTCACTGGGACAAAGGAATCTCCCTCTCCAGCCAGGTGCCAGGGGAATCAGCTTGTTTGCACACTGACAGAAAAGAGATGTCTTCAGTCCAGCTCCTCCATCAGAGTGTATCCTTTAAAAACCCAACCTAACCATTAGCCATGTATTTGTTGGGGTGTCTGTCACAGACAGATTCTCCTGGGGAGCTCTGAGAGGTGAGGAATGACTTGGGTGTCATTCTCAGGTGTGACCTTTTTAAAGTCATTTTAAAATGACTCTTTTATTTGTCAGGAGACAGAACTGAAATCCTGATGGATTTTAAAGGTGTGCTGTGAAGGCAATGAAAATCTGTGAAGGATATTAAAAGGATATCCCTCTAGTTGGTTGTTTGGGGTTTTTTTTTACACATTTGAATCAAAAGGACAATCTTGGATGTTTCCCTGTTCAACCATGTAAGGAGTTTCTTGTCACTAATATACTTCTGGTGATTTCTGTGCAACCCTTCAGAAAAATGAAGCCTTGGAGAAAATGTTCTGTGAAGTGAGGTGTCTGCATGGTTTTGTGTCTCTTGAAAGCATGCTTTTTGTGTAGGACAGTGTCAATTAAAGCCATTCCTGTAATATGTTGCTATAGGGACAGGGAAACATGATACAGATTAGCTCCTGTTCTTAGTTACTGCTCTTTAATGAGAAAAATCACAATAGGCATGACTTAGGGCTTTCTGTTCTCTGACTGAATGAAATAGCTTTAAAATATGATGTTTGAGCTGCTTGATGCTTGTTGAAAAAAACCCAACACATATTAGTGCTGAAGACACTGCAATAGTATAGAGGTACAGCAGCAAGTATTCAAACAAGATGAAGGGAAATCTTCAAGCATAAGAAAAAGAATAAATAGAGTCTTTTGCAGTTCTTTGCAAATTAACTTGTTAATATCAGGTATTTATATTAAGCTTAGCCGCATACTTGCTCATATTCATTTTAATAGTGGAGATGAACTGTGTTAGACCTGCTTTCAGTCTAGGGTGTGATCTCAAGCCATGAAAGTTTCACTGTCTCCTCTGGGCTGTGTTTGGCAGCCATAGGGGAGAAGGAGGCTCTTCCATGGGCCTTTCCCACAGAAAAGCTGCAGTGCCCAGCTGGGAGGCAGCAATGGGACTGCTCCTTAGCTCTGTGAACAGCTCTCCTCCACCTTTGTCCAGCATCAAGCCATAAAAGCCCAGCTTCCACCCTCCCACATCTCACACTAGACTGGAAAAGGAGCATCCTGGGACTGGTCTGAGCTGGGAGGCAGCAGCTGTCATGACTGTCCCCATGTGTTGGAAACCTGCTGCCTTCCAGCTGAGACCTGGTGTGCCTGCCTGTACCACAGGCAGGAGTCCACCCAGGCCTGGGGGGATGCCAGAGGTGCCCCGGCCACCATCTGTGCTTCAGGTCTGCAAACACACAGCAATGACGCAGCACAGGGAATCCCACTACTTTAAGCTTAATGATGTTCTTCACATTTGTCTTGAAATAATCTTGTGGGCACACGAGGTCTGCGCAATCAAAAATCAGCAGCAACCAGGTTTTAGATACAAGTAATTTGCAGGGAAGCAAATGTGACACCAGTGCCTAAAATTTCTTTTTTTGAGAAAGCTGTTAAGAAAGCACAGCTGAGGCATACCCTCTGTTGGCCAGCCTGGCTTCCAGACTGCTCCAAGCACACTTTGATTTTATCTGGCTCAGAGACACAAGGGCTTGCAGTCATTTTGCATCACCCCCTCTGCCTCTCCTCCAAGTCTCCACCTGGCCTTGCTGCCTGAAGGTGCCTCCAGCTCTCCCCTCACACCAGTTATTCATAAAGTGAAGAATTTTGGCGCCCAAATGGGATAAGGGAATTTCTGTTTCTGCACTGGGGACAGGAGGAGAGTGCTGGTGACAACTGTGTCCCCTGCCTCTGTTAAAGGTGTGAGATTTTACTTACACCCCATTTGTCCACAGCAACTGCAAGGGTGCTCAGAACTCCAAAAAACTCCTTGGATAGCTTCTGTTTTGCATGGAGTAATTAAGGGGAGGAAGCTGAGCCCTTTCCCTTCATGCCTTTGTTTCTCCTGTGTATCACATTACAGGTGCAGGGGTCAAAGTGTGACCGTATCAAAGACTGCTGGCAATAAATAGCTGCAGAAGAGGATTTGTGGGAAAGCAGAGAGAGCTGGACTCTTTTCTTGCTTCGATCTATTTATCTATCCATCATCTACCTATCTATTTATTTTCTGACTGGGTTTTATTTTATTTTATTTTTAAAGGATGGAAATACTCAGGAGAGTGTTTAGGTCTAGTTTGTCCCTCATTAGCTTTTGAACTGTTACTCATGCAGTGTGATTAGTTACATGTTGTACCTGTCACTGCCTCTGCCCTTTGTTCAGTCTAGCTAAAATATAGTAATACCTCATTTCAGTGATAGACTTGACCTAGAGTAAAATGTGCAAATTCTTACTGAAAGTGCAATAATTGCAACTGATTTATTCTTCTATGGGGAAATAATGTCTGTCTCAAACAATAACATCAGCTTTCTCTTAATTGCATTACATTAATATCATATTATTCTGTATTCATATCCACATCCAAAGCTGTGAAACACATTTAGGTTGTGGTGGGTTTTTTCCCTACCCTTATGACACACACAGCTCTCAAAATAGTTTACCAAATATGGGAAGCCCCTTTTTGCCCATTCTATAGAAGAAAGACAAAAAGGAAGAAAATTAATTTTTAATTATACGCTAGTCTATAAGCAGCAAAGCTGTATCTTACCTACCACAGCCCCATGCTTATCTTTGTTGTTAATCCAGTGGTGGGGATTATGCTGTATTAATGATGTGTGGGAGCTCCAGACTATTTCTTATTCCTGGCTCGCAGCATCTGCTTTCAACAAATGTCTTTTGTGCACATATGTGACCTTTTGGCTACCTGCACTTAAGCCCACCTGTCAGGATGGCATCATGCCTGCTCGTGAGTGTGGCCCAGCTGCTGGGGCATGGAGGAAATCAGCCTGTGTGGCCCTGTAAATGCTTCTCCCTAGCAGAATACCTCCCTCTTCTCCCATTCCCATGGCGCACATGGCTGCTGGCTTTGGGGAGCCACCAGCCATCTGATTTCCAGAGGACGCCAGCCTTGGACAGCTGGTTGGGGTTTCTGATGGGACACGATGGCAGATCTGAGCTGGCACCAAACAAGAGAGATGGCACAGCAGCCCCTCTGGCCACGGGGTCCCGGCACACTGCAGGCACACTGAGCTCAGGCTCATTTGCAGCAGGAGTCTGGGACACAGCTGACACCCAGCCTGTAAACCCAGCCCTTTTCAGACTCTCCGGGGCAGAGACACGGACAAAATCCCTGTCACTTTTCTCCTTCTTAAAATCAACCTATGCAAGATATGGCACCTCATCTCACACCAGAAGAAAGATTTTACCAGGATAGTTTCATTCAAAATAGATGTATTTTGTGAACGTTGCCTGTGGTTTTTTTTTTTTTTTATTTAGAGGGGATGAAACTTCAGTTCAGAGGCAAAATTCCCAAAGTGTTTGATGTTGTCAAAGCATCAAATTTCACAGTATAGTATTTGGCACCTAATCCTTTTTTTTTTTTTTTTTTCCCTCTTCCCCCTATTTTCACTGTGAGATGCCTGCTTGAAAGGCAGGGTTTGTTTTTCAACTTTTGTGCAATTGGACACATTTGCTTACTTGGAATGCAATAACATGGAGCTCTCCAAAGTCACTTTGGGTTTAATTTTGACAAAATGTACACCTGTTCTGTTTTTTCAAACTGGAAAAGAAGTCAAAATGGCAGGATTTCCCATGAAGTGATAAGTCTCATTTCTCTTCTGCTTTGGCTGGGTTCGAATCACCACAGGGAGAATTTTCCAAGAAGGTTATTTATAATCTTTTGAATATGGAAACATTTCAGTTTTTTCAACCTGCAGCACATGGAAATAATCAGAGGGTAAAAAGAACCCATTTTCGTGGTTTTTGATAGCTGAAACAATAAGTCCTAGGTCCAGGAATAGTGAAAGAGGAGTGGAAATCAAAGTACTTTTCATTGTATAACATTCAGGGAGGTAGTGTGTGGAAATGCCCAAAGAGAGGGGTTAACCCAAACACAAAGGAGAACTTTACACACCCTGCACTAATTACACTGAGGAACCTTTTGACACAGGACGTTGTGGAGTCCAAAATTGTAAAAATTGTAAATGAATTCAAATTGGTAGCAACAGATTTGATGTAGGAGGTCTATCAGAGGCAATTACAATATTCCAGATGTTACTTCCAGCTCAGGAAGTCCTTGAGCAACAGACTGCTGGAAGAATTCCTCTATTTCCTCTGCTTCCTGTAGCTTTTCCTTAATTGGCTGCTGCTGTTGGAGGAAGAATAACAGGTTGAAAGATCCTTGGTGTCACCTTGTCCTTGTGTTACTGGCTTGTCAGAGAACTTGGACGGCAGCCGTGGCAAATGGAGGGTGTAACAAGAGGCTCCAAACTAAATAAGACAAAACAAAACAACAAAAAGTACAGCTTCTTTGGTTTGCATTTCTTTGAAAATGATTTTCAGACAACCCTGTTTTCCAACTTCAGTGGTATGTCAAGAGCTGCGGGGCACTATGCAGGGAGTGATTGCAGAGACCCTGCTAGGGAAGTGCAAAGTGATCATCGAGAGCGGAGAGGAGGAAAAAAGGAGGATGAAGGTTTAGAGATGGTGAGAACAGAGGGCCCTATTTGGCAGCCATTTAATGCTTATCTTAGTATTGTATTTGGCACCCAGTTACCATAGTGATGTGATTGGCAGCTGATTGACAGGATTACGTAATGGAGCTGTCTCTGTTGAGCAAGAGCCATATTTTCAAGGGAAAAATATCACTCTGCTGCTGGGGATGGGACCAGTGCACAGTCTGCTTGGATCAGCTGAGGGTTTTGAACAGAATTTTCTCTTTAAGCAACTAAATATTAACAACTCCTTCACAGTGAAATGTGAGTGAAATAGCCATCAGGACTTCAAGGGTGTCTAAACATCTCATCATCCTCTCCTGATCATCTGACAGACCCTGAGGCAGCTGCCAGGCTGGCAGCACTGAGTGCCAACTGAGCTAGCAAGGGGGCACCCCAGCCTCAGGGAACTCCTGTTTCAATGCAGCCCTAAACCCAACACTTTCAGAAATGTCTCAGGGGAAAAAGCTGCAAATAAGGACAGTGGTAACTAAATACAATACAAAGAATTGGTGAATAACACAGCGATTTTCCTCTTGGATGTTTAAAATAACACTGGTTTTAGTCCCTGGGGCAGTGGTTGGCATGAGCCAGGCTTGTTAGTGTTTGAAGGGCAAGGGAGTTGGTTTACCATCTTTCCCACAGGATACCTCAGTAACAAGTACCTTGATCCCACAAGTGCTTTTTCTTACCTGGCACTTGCTTGATTTTTGAGAATCGGGGGCTTGTTGTCCCTGATCATGTAATCCTGGGCTTTGCTCACACATCGCTGGGATTCCTGTGTGCAGAGAGGGTGTTTTGTTAGATAGGAAATGAGCTCCTGCAGGGGCTGAGTCCACAGACAATGTGGCTGGAGTGCTCCTGATGGCATCCCTTTAGGAGATGCTCTCTAATCCCCTTTTCTTCCAGGGACAACTGATCACCGATCCTGAACTGACTATAAAGGGTGAGCAGAGAGTGACGGCCGAGTTCCCAACCCTCCTGGATAAGAGCAGATCATACAGGAGCTCACTCTTACCTGGAAAAGCTCAGAGCAACACAATAATGGCCCTTCTGTCTGCGGATGTAGGACTCTGGTTGGCCACACTGAGAAAAGGTGAAACAAAACTCACCTTCTGCGATGGTTTTGGTTTCTTTTTCCCTCTTCCAAGGTTGGGATAGAGACACAAGGGAAACGTAGGTTCTCGTTCGGACTTGGTTGTTTATTATATCTTATCTATTTACACACTCGTGAGCTATGAGCTCAAACTAGTTAGAAAAAGCTAGAAAGTTAGAAAAATCAAGAAAAACAAGGTAAAATGGAGCACTTCTAACTCTTTCCAAGGTTATTTAAGTGATAATTATCCAATAATAAGGTGATACCTATATTATTTATACTTTTGACCCAGTAATGACCACCCAAGATCTGCAATGCAGACCTTTTTCACCCAATTACAGAAAACCACCAGCTCTCCACACAGAAGAAGAAGAGAGAAGAAGGTGAAGAGGAAGGACTTAGTCAACACCCAGAATCCTCCATCTTAACTCATATGTTAACATCCACATCTTAACATCCACATCTTAACTACACACTAAAATCCCAAAATCCAAGTTCCCAGAATTCCAACAACCTCCTACTCCCAGCTGCTCTCTGGAGAGGCTGTGGTGTCCTCTGTGGCCCCAGGGACAGGCTCCACATTGGATTACTTTGTGGCAGGGCTAGCCTGTGATGGAACAGATGTCCTGTCCCCCCAGTTTATCAAGAAGTATGTCTTTTCTCTTTTCCAGACCATAATTAAACACTAATTATGTACAGATCAGCATTCAGGGCGTTGCAAAGGCAGGGAAGAGCCCACTGCAGGGCACAGGTACTCGCAGCGCAGAGAGCACGTATGTGAATGAACATGAGGATGTGTTTGTTCCTTGTGGAACACAGCACAGATGTGATCTGCACTGCAGGCAGAGGTGTTGCAAGTGCTGGATCTACTCTGGGCTTGTGTTCATGCCTCAGCAGGGTGCAAGGCCCTCCTCATCTGCAACAGCAACTTGTACATGCTGCAAAGTGTGCTCTCCAGCTCTTGGTGAGTCACAGAGCTGCTTTTGGCTGCCCTTGGATCATCACTGAGCAGCTTCTGTAGCCAGTGAGGCACAGCATGGAGCTCTCTGCTCTGCATATGGGGAGAAGGAGGCTCCAGTGATTCCCTTACACAGCCATAGAAGTCATGCAGGGTGGTGGGAGGGCTGGGGAAAGCTCCTGCCTTTGCCAAGTAGGCTGGAGGACAGGAGCAGCTTGTGGGGTTGGAATATATTCACCCCAAAAAAACATCGAACATGCCAGGGGAATGAGGGGGATTAGATTTCACTAGCTAGCAAATTAGGTTTCTGTAACCCCTGACCAAAATTCATACTATCAGCTGGAAATAATAAATTTAACTGGTTTCATATGGCTTTAAAACATCCCATAAATGAAATTCAGTTTTTAGGTTTCCTTTTATTCATCTCTTTCAGCAGGACCTGGAGAAAAAAATCCTACTAAAGCCAAGGTAAAGACTCCCATTGAGTTCAATGAGAGCTGAACCTGACCCTTTATAGGACAGCTTTATAGGTCTCTGTGCTCCAAGAGCTGTTGTTAGAGAGTAGGAGCTCTGGACCACATGCCAGAGGGTGTTTCTTTATAAAGATGCTTTCCTTTGGACATGCATCAGCGACAACACCTGTGTGCTCACACACACAGAGGCACAACAGCCACGGAGAAGTCATCCATCTTAGGAAACGTGTTATGCCTTTTAAGTGTTTCTATATCAAAGACTGATAAATAAAACATGGGTTTAGTGTTAAAAGGAGAAAAAGAGCCCTTTTAACAGATTAAAGTGCTCACAGTGCCTGACACTGTGAAATAGGAGTGCTGAGCAGCAGGGCAGTTAAGAAAAAGGACTGGTTATGCTGACAGGTACAAACTGTTGTGTGTCTTGTAGCAGTCACTGGCAGGAAAAAAGTCGAAAACCTACTTTCCCAGCAAAGCCCTCCTGGAAGGCAACAAACTGCAGCCATCTATAAACTAAACTTTTCTATGTTCTCCAGCTGAATGTCGTGAGAAGAAGCTTTCCTCCCTGAAGGGAGAGGAATAAAATAGTTTTTAAACCCATCAAAATAAATAAGCAAACAAAATCAGCATCGTCTCAAATGATATTATGGTCTATTCCAGCAGACTGAAAACCCTGCTGGGTTTTGCAAATTTTTTCCCTCAGCATCCTGTTTCTTCTTAAAGCCCAGCACATTGAATTGGCTTCTTGACTGATTTCTATTTGTTCTTCAGCAGTTGCAAAAGTAGGGGTAAAGCCTTATGCATTTTTTCATTCCTTCACAGCTGTGAACAGAGAGTCCAGGACACCTAAAGACTGTGTTTGTACAGACAAGGACATTTTTCCATTCGAAGAGGCATTAACAAATTACATTTATTTGGCTGATCAGAAAAGCTGATTGTTGAAACTGAATTTTCTTTCACTCTTTCTTTCTGAACCTGTGTTACCTTGGTGGAGGGGAGTCTTACAGCAGAGGTCACTGAAAATCCTCCTGAATATTTTATCAGTTCTGCTCCTTATGGCTTAGTGTACAAAGACAAACCCTTATGTGTGAAGGGCACAGAGCTGAGACAGGGGGAGGAGGGATAAACCAGTGTCTGCCCCTGCTTTGCTCTCAGACCAAAACACAGAGTATGTTGTCTGTGGAAGTGGGAAACAGAATTTGTGCACCACTAAGATCCCACTTGATGCAGAGCCTTGCTTTTAATAGCTAAAAAGGGACCCAATGAATGTGAATGAGAGCCAGGTGATTTTGCTGTCAGGCTGGTAAGGAATAGTTTTATGATGCCAGCTGGTGTCCCATCACCTTTTAGGACAAGCTTGCCTACTGCTCTCATGGATTTGAAATGTTGCAGCAAGCATCAAACCCAGGTTAGAGCAAAGCCAGGCAAATCTGTGATGCTCTTTCCCTAACCCAGCCATACAATGTGGCCATGCAGTGCCCACTATGGAAAAGCTGTGCTGCTGCCTCTGCTGCCTGAGAATCATCTACACAGTCGTATAAACCATTTCCAAAATGCTCCAGCTAGCAAGACGCATGGCCAAAGGCAAATGAGGGGAACCTATAAAATTAAATTGCATTATTTATTGGAGAGATCCAAGTTCTATTCTGCCCCAGGGTATCATTATGCACCTCTACTTTATGCTGATAATAGTCATCTGCAATCTGATAATGACTTTGATACCTTTCAAAAATTATTATAATTTAACACCTCTGTGAAAGGCACCCCTTCTAGACATCCTGGCACCCCTTACAGACCATGGTGTTCCTGCAGGGACTGAATGGCACCAGAGCCTGACAACCCACACTTGATTTCCCCTCAGCAAGGCAGAGCTGACTCTGTCAGCAAAGGGACACTGACCATGGAAAGCTGCTTATGTTGGATTTGGGGCTGTAACGGCATGGTAGCTGGTATTAGGTTGGGGCAGAAGGGAGCTGAATACCAGCACCATAACCATATAGAATTGTCATAGATATTGTCCCTTTGCTCCATTCAGCCGGGGAGAAGGAGGCAGTTTTGTGTCTGACAGGCTAGCTCACCCTATGTTCAGTAGGCCTTACTTATTGTTATAACCCATGTGCATTTTCTATTTATCTTCCATTTATCTCATGTCACTCATAATAAGCCTCCTTGCAGCCTTAGCAGGTCAGAGCCCCTTACACAATTTCCCTATATTTCAAAACTGATGGGATGAAGTAATGGGGGAAAATGCTTCTGCCCACAGGAGGCCATTCTGATTTTGCTTTTTAAATTAATATTTTGTCCAAAATCCTGGAAGAAGCTGACACTTTGGTCAGAAAGTCTTGGATTTTCTGTGATACTGTTTAACTCAGTAGCATTTCCCATGCACTCACGAGGCAATGGCTTTGGTGAAACCCTTCTGCCATTATAGGCCTGTATAGAGCTCAAAAGCGGCCTGGGACTTTTCACTTTTTCGTTTTATATAGTTTATTTGGTTATTTACTGCAGAATTGGCAGCCTGTGGGTTGATAGCTGAGGCTTGCCCAGCCAGTACCTGCAGCAGGGAGCTGAGCATTTACTGGGATTCTCTGCCCTCCTCCTTCAGCCCTGACACTCAGTGAGCATCCCATGGCCTCTGCTGACACTGACAATTAGCACCAATTACACCAGCAGTTTTCTAGGGTGAATATTTGCCCACTGGGACCCTGAAAGAGACCTACACACTTCACAGAGGCTGCCTGATGTCTGTTAGATAAGGATGATTTACTGACCACAGCTGGGCTCCAGCAGATGACCGAAGTGTCATCACTCTCCCCTGACACCTTCCGCCTGGCAAAGTTGGGGCTTTTGAAGGAGTTAATGCCATCCATCACCGAGATTATTCCTTCCTTGTTTTAAAAACTGCTAGGAGACTTGGGGGTTCATCCTCCCTTTTCCCTGCCATGGGAGAGGAGCAGATGGATTGTCAGATCCATACCCTGTGGAAATTACCCTTCCTCTGCTGCACCTCCTAATTCTGTCAAGTAATTTGTTTGGACTTGCAAGTCCAAGAGAGGATGTTTGCTCTGTTGCACATAGAAAAGAAAAGCACTACAGACCCCAGCAAAGCAGGCAATCTCCATTATCTCTTCTTGAATCTGTTCCTGAAGTCTGCAGGGTTTTTTTTGAAGTCTGCCATGTGGCTGTCATCTTTGTGCAGCCAGAAGAGGCAGGTGTGGTGGAAAAAAAGGGTGTGAACTGGTATGACAGTGAAAAAGAAACACTCTTAATGAGAAATGATGCTGAAGCCAGCTAAAACAGCGTACTCATTCCTCTGAATTTCTGTAACCTGTAGCCATTTTCTCTGCATGACTGCCCTTCCTTTCCTCATAATACCAATGAATGCTGTTGTCTGTGGCAAGCTATTAACTTTTTTAATACCTTATTTTTAAAATTAATGTATTTTTAATAAAATGTCCCAACTGATCATGCAAAGGAAATTATCTCTTAAGAGGTACAGTATATCCTGGTGCAAACTGTAACTTTCTGACATCTCCAGAATACACTGCTGGGCAGCAATTTCTGTTCAAAAAATAATGTTTCCTTTGTCAGCTGAATTCTCACTTAGTGATGTTGACATGAAATATATTATATTATGTATTGTATATATTATAGCAGAAATACACACAATGGTGACATTGTGATGTGTAATTGACTATTTTAGGCCTAAGCAGGACTGTTTTACATATTCTTATGATAACAATATTGTTTCCTTGCTCTTCCTTTAGTTTAGAGTTGGTTTGGGGCAACTTCCTTTAACTGCCCTCACTCAGTAATGAACACATTTATTTTCACTGTTAACAATTTCAGACACTGTATAATTTCTACTTGAATATTGGAAGGTCAGCAATTCCTACTGTTTCTCACAGGCTCAATAAGATTTGTTGGATATTCTGGACTCTCCTCTTTTTGCCTTGTTTTGCACCTATTTGGTGAAAAGAAGCAAAAATGTGTTGATATTTGTGTCAAGGCTGAGGCCTCATATATCAGCTTCCTCAAAAAGGGTACAGAGGCAATGAATTTTTTTTGATCTCAGAACTGTGATTCAAGCCACCTAATAAATTTCTCCCCCACAAATGCTTTTTCTCCACCACTTATATGGCAGACAAATGGCAGAAATCCCCCTCCTACCATAAAATACCCCAGCATCTCTTTTTTAAAGGGAAGAAAGTTTGGGCAGATGAAAGAAAGCAGAACCATGTTTTATCGGAGGAGCATTTGTGCCTCAAAAAGGAGCTGTAGCCAATGACTCAGAACATCCTCAAGGTCCTTCTGACCCACTTCGGTGGCACAAAAACACTCTGATACCAGTTTCCTCCTCTGTTTTGTTTTTCTGATTAAAATTTGAGCATTTGCATTATTTTACGAAACAGTTCTTTTTTGTTCTTACCATTCAGAAAACTAATTTCTCTTGCTCATGGGTTTTCCCCTACTATGAGCAAACTGAAATTCACTCCAACTAACCAATTCTGAAATTGAAGAAGTGCCACTTAAGCATTATTCCTCAATCTTTTGGAAAGAAAAAAAATGAGGGTGGGGGGGGGAACCCACAAGATTTTTATCTTTGCTTTAAGAAAAATGGGTGATGCATGAAATTGAAACTAGCTTTGCTGGATGAGGTGATGAGTAGAGCTGAAGCATTCCTTTGTTTTCTGAGAGGAGCAGCAGGCAGATCAGTGAGACTGACCTTTTGGCCTCCTAGGTTGCTGGTAATAGTGTCCTGCCAATATATTTTTTTTTTTCTGCATAGAGATTTCTATGTCTCATGTGGAATTCACAATCCTCCCTCGGTCACTGGGAAGCAGCAAAGTCTTGTTTGATTGACTGTACAAATGAGGGATGCTTGAGCCTGGGGTTCCATCCCTGTTCTGGTTGCCATCGATCAAATGTCAGATGACCTCTTCTGGTCATTTTTGCACTCTGGCAGGCATTTGGGGTTTTATTTTGTTCTTTGCCCCACAGAATGTGTGATTTTACTGTGCCTGATGCTGGGAAGTATTGAACAGATTTCAGATGGGTATCTCTTGACATTTACAATGTTGAAAATAGACTAATATCAGCCTCCATATCCTGACATATTAATATCTTCTGATTGGACTATCCTGCGTTGAATAGTGGTGGTGCATTAGAGGAAGCTCTGGAGATTCCCCCCTAATCAACCCAGCTATATCCTTTCAGGGGTCATTCTTTGAAGTTTGTTTTGTGTTGTCATTGGCAGATTTTCTCAAAACAGCCCAAGGAAAACCACAGATCTTCTGATTTCCTGAAAGGACATTTTCAGAAGCTCAGGAAAAAAAGTCTCAACAGGCTGGACAGGAGCCTTCTTGCAAAATCCAGATATAGACTTTCAATGTGGTCCCATGTTACCTTGAAAAACTAAATAAATCTCACAACCTGCTAGGCATTTTCTGAATTTCAGGTCCAAAATAATTTATTTCAATTTTTTAAAAAAATAAAAATGTAAGGAGTAAGCTGAGATGACTAACACTAAAAGTCTCTCCTTCTTTTGTGCTCCTTCTGCGCCATGAGAACCTGCTTAGTGGTGCTCACTGCATTCATGCAATAGTGAAAACATGGACTCAGCAGTGTCAGAATTGACTCTGGAACCTCAGCGGTCTGTAAGACAAAAAAACAGTCTGTTCTGCTTTGATTATGGGGGGTTTTAGATTGATCCTTTGACATTTTCCTTTGCAACCAGAAAGGGAGTCCAGAGCACCTCACATTTGTGTGTATTCACAGCCTCTGGCAGCCAGGAGGGCAGCAATCTGATGGTTTCATCTACTGTCAGTTTAGAGACCAGTTTAGACTGGACATTAGGAAAAAGTTCTTCACGGAAAGAGTGATTGGGCATTGGAAAGGGCTGCCCAGGGAGGTGGTGGAGTCACCTTTCCCGGAAATGTTAAAAAGGGACTGGATGTGGCGCTAAGTGCCCTGGTTTAGCTGATAAGCTGGTGCAAGGTCATAGGTTGTACTTGATGATCTCAAAGGTGTTTTCCAGTCTTGTTAGTTCTGTGATACAGGGCCTGAGATGTGCCTGAAGTATAGCAAGGCGCCATGGGCATGTCACACAAGCCCCCTGGATGTGCAATAAGGGTGGATATCCTTGCAGGATGGATAGCCTGGAGCAGCCCTCAATCCCTGTGTTGAGCTCCATGAGTCATTCCCTGTGGATCTTTCCATCAGCCTCGAGGGAACTCACAAGATGCCCAAAATCTCTGAAGAGATACAGCAGCACCCCTCGCAAACAGTGGATCAAAAATCAGTGATGGTGTTAAAATGAAGTCAGTTGTGGCTGACCTAAGTCACGATGGATTTTCCATTAATTGAGATTTTTTTCAATAAACAGCAAAACGTAGCGATCCTCTGCCTACCACTGAGTGGCATTTCTATTTACATCTCTCAGAGGTGTGACCAGCTTAGGGCTGAGAGCAGTGTTGGTGATTTTGCTCAGCTTCAGTCACTAGCTGACACGGTTATGCTGCTTCCCGAACTGTCTTTGCAAGACTTTCCTCATTTCTTCCCACCTGAAGGCCAGCTTTCCCCAAGGCAGAGACCTGAGCTGCACTGCCCTTGGGGGTACAGGTTGTCTGAAGTGGAAGCCCCCACAGAGCCTGTCCATGGGGCTTAAATCAGAACTCAACCCTGAAGTTGTTTTTTTTCAGATGTCTGGATAGAGAAAATTTCTTTTCTTAGAGAAGTTTACTTTATTTGTCAATATACTTGTATTTCCTTAATAAAGGCATTTTATATACCAAGAGAAGGTTAGTTCTCCCTCCTCTTTTCATTTAAGGGCTAATTCATACGCAAGCTAATTTGTTCTGGCTATTATCACAATTTATTTCCGTTGCTACAGGGCAGCCAATAACTTTAATAAAGGAGGTTCCAGTTACCCAATCTTCCCAGTTAATAAACTGCATTGAAATACACAGAATGAATTGTCTCCCACATGCTACAAATACAGAAAATTACCATGCTGTAGTGTTATCACTACCACACAGGTACAATTAAATGTGTGTTATGCATGGAGCTGAACAGAACACTACCAGTAATGTCAAATGCAATTAAAATGGAACTATTGTGTGGTTCCATATGAAAAATCAACCTGTTTGTATGTACTTTACACAGGATTACTCACTGGATAGGGCAATATTGAATCACTTGATGCTTGGGATTCACGGGAGAGAGCTAAGCAAACAAAGGAGCACAGCCTGCCACAGAGGTGGTTAATAGTGAGGAGCTAAGGCCTTCCACCTTGGAAGAAAGCATGAGATGTTTATTTCCTGCATCACTGGAACATTATTTGTTCATTAATGTTGACCTTATTGGGTATAGGCACTGTTCAGAGAGTTGCAGGTTTTGTTCAGCCATGTGCACTATCCCTCTCCTACAGAAGTGACAGTTTTATACAAGTCCCCTGCTCTCTTTAATAGATCATCTTTCCATCTCGTTATGCTCTAGTTCTTCTCCCTTTATCTTTAAATCTCAAAGTCTTGACCTTCTTTTTATACCCCTGTCAGCGTGAAGACACCCCAGATCCAGGCAATCACTGCATTAAAACCATTCCCATCTTCTCCCAGCTCAGCCCTTGGAAATAAAATCATCTCTTAAGACCCATGACTATATTAAATAAATATGAGCTTAGCTTTCTGTTCACATTTATTTGGTGGTTTATTCTGCTTGCAATGCAAAACTGCAATATCCTTGGACCAAATTCTGTGATGACTGAAAGCTGAACAGAGTTCTGCTAAGTCTCTGTAAGTTGCACTAATCATCCTTATTCCCATGTGTGGGGACTTACCAAGCCAGGACAGCATTAGGGAGGGACCCTCTCAATTATGCACATTTTAAAACAGAAAAGGAGACACTTTTTGATGGTGGGTTGATAATTTAATACTTTAATTCACTATCCACTGAATTGAGGATACCAGCGGGAAAACATTTATATTTTCTTTGACGGTAACAGGGTAAGCAGAGGAACCCTGGTTGAGAGGAGAGGTCCTGGGGCTCTGGGTGCTATTCACACCACTGCAGGTTATCACACCTCAACATGACACTGACCTAATTGCAGTGTGCTGTGTCGAGTACTGCCCCTGGCAAAGCAAAGGGAGTCCAGGAACAGGTGTTGCCCCATATTTTTTTATTAGTCCTGGAGGAATTTTTCCTACCCCTTTTCAATTATTTCATTAAGGCCCTCAAATAAAGACCACACTTCCGAGAAGGGATTAAAAGCACTGCCTGAAAATGATGCGTTTCACATTGACCCTGGTGCCAGGCTTTGCTAAAGAGAAGCATAAAGTGCAATATTTCTAAGATCATGTCCTTGGATAGAACAAATCTGACCAGCTCCACTGAGACCACAGGAGCTACAGCATCTCACCCCTATCATTGTTGAGCTTATGTTTTTATTTCTTCATTACAATGCTCAAAACAATTGGAGTGGTGGCCTAAATAACAGCTATTCCATTAAATTATTCAGAATTTGTTCCTTTAAGGGAATGTTTGAGTGCTGTCTCTCTCAGAACTGCTGAAGTCTACAGTTCTGGCTTCCCAGGGAGCATTGCTGGAGCTGGAACACCCCTTACTGGGTGCAAGTTTGGTACTAATCTTTTGTGTTGGAGCTGTCAACCAAAATTCAGACTCAAAGCACATCAGCTCATCCCAGGGCCAGGGTGTTCTGTGTGTAGCTGTTGTAGCTTTTGGAAAGCAATGCCCTCTGTAAAGCGAAAGAACTCTGGAGGGCAAATGCAGCACAGGGAGGCATATGGGGGCTTGATGTGGCACAGCTCATGCCAACATTGCTTAAAATGTCATAACTGCTGTGGAGTTACAGTCCCATCAAGTGCAGTGCACGCTGTAATACTGGGGGGGAGCAATTGCAGCATGGCTAATTGCTGCCTTCCTTTCCCCCGCCTTTCTCCCTGGCCCAAGTTCATGTGCATATGTTATCCTGTGGGTGAAAGCTAATATAATATGAATTAAAGAAAATTGCACTACTCCCTAACGTCCAAATCACACAGATTGATTTGCATTTACTTGTAACTGAAAACACATGGCTAGTCACAGTTTAAGAAAAATAGAAAGGATTACAGCAACCTCAGACCATGACTGAAAGGAGTTATTGAGCCCTCGCGTTGTATCATTTAGCTTCACAGTGGAGCAGATACCTAATCTCACATACAACAGGCCATCTATAATCAAAGAGTTTGCTGCTCCCTGGCTGTCCTGGAACAATCACTTAAGCATTTGTCTTGACAGATACCCAAGGATCGTTTGGCAAGGGGAAAGTAGCACCAAAGGAAAAACCCGGGTAGGAAAACCTTTAGGAGGCTGATGGAAATTGCAGGTGACAAGGGGATTGATGGCAATGGCAATTAGGTGGCCCCAGGGAAGTAGATAACTGTTAGAGATACAAAAACTTGGTTCTGCATGTGAAGCCACAGTCGTCCCCTGGTCGAGAGAGTGACCTGTTCTTCTCTCTCAGGTGGCAGAGTAATTTCCAGCAGGGCTATGTGTCTGCTCCTCATTGTAATTCAGGAAAGGCCAGCACAGAATGTTTTCACTGTTCTCATACCCTGATGAGATTGTTCTGCCACGACGCAGTCAGTACAGTGCCTGAGAAAATTACTTTGTGAAATGTGGGGCTTCAAACCATTACCTGAAGTAAAATCCTTAGGCTGAATTTAAAGCATGACGTGATGCAGCTGCTTGTCTCCTCTCCTCTCCTCTCCTCTCCTCTCCTCTCCTCTCCTCT
>WBMY01000943.1:672062-736270 GCA_013397315.1 Donacobius atricapilla
TTTTGCCTTTCTTCTAATGCTATTTCATAGTGGAAAAATAGACCACTACATAACATTTAACAAAACAAATTAGGCGAATGTGAAACCACTACAGAAGCCTAGCTTAAACAGGGAAGTTGGACTAGATGATTTGCAGAGATCCTTTTCAACCTCTACCATTCAGTGATTCTGAGAATTTTCACTCATTTCACACTGTTAAAGCTTAGAGACCAGCAGCAAGATCCAAATGTAAGGCTGGCAAAGAGCTGTCAGGTGACAGCTTCAGGTTTCACTGTTGACAACCTAATTCTTGTGTAAATTCAAAAGAGAAAGCTGAATATGGGCCAGCATCCATGAGTCATATCAAATGTTTATCTAGCTCAGACTAATGTGAGGATACTGATGCTTTAGGAAGAGATAATAAGGAAGTGAGTGTAAGCTCTTCTTCCCTCTTCAGTCTGTAGATTTGCTGGTTAGCAGGACACCAATCCAGCTGAGGAAAGCAGAGCAGCAGAGAGGACAGCAGAGTATAAGGATGATCACATTTCCATGCAGTTCAACATGAAATTACTCAGCAAGAAATCAGACTGAGTATTTCAGATTTAACCCTGAGCTATACTGAGGCTGTAGCAGTGTGGATTTTTTATGTTTATTTGATATGTTAGAATGGTTTGTTCTATTCACCCCCCTTGGTTTCCTAGGTATAGTTGTTCCCTGCTCTGTCTCCTGTCACTCAATGTATCCTTCCCCAGTTTCCATAGAAATTGGATGTGTCCTTTCCCTGTCCCCTCCCTCGGTGAGCTGCCTGTCATTCAGGAACCCAACCTAGCTTCTAGAAAGCTCTGGGAGAAATATCGGGGGATTGGGTGCAAAGGAACACTGTCCCCTCCTTCAACCTGGAGTTGGCTACCAAAGGTGTCTTTCAAGTCCTGGGTCACTCCTTGGAGGGTCCCCATTGGGTTTTCCCTCGTTCACTCCCCTTTCCCCTCCCCGGTTCAAAAGTCAGTGTTCAAGCCGGGTTCGGGGCTGGGCTGGGCTGTAGCCTCAGGTGAGAAGGCCCCACGCACGGCCTTCCAATAAATCTTGTTGGCTCCCCCAGCCCAGACTCCTTTCCTCTTTACCGATCGTCGCAAAAATACAACCTGTGCCAAGAAGAAGAGTGGGTCGACAGATCTCAGGACCCACAAGATCGGCTCTAGTTATCTGTAGCTGGAGCTGTGCCTGACACACTGCCCCGGTGCCAGAGCTAGCCCGGGTGAGCAGAGAGACACTCTCTGAAGGCACCGTGACATGAGGCCAAAAGCATGCAGCCCTTTTACTTCAAGGCAACAACTTGATCCAAATCTAAACTATTCTGATAGGATTTTTTTAGATAAAGAAGTGAAATTATTCAGTTCTAAAGGACAGAAAAGACATTTCTCACTGAGATCTCTGAGGCTTTCTCACTTGATGGTTAATTCTTTCATTAGAATCTTATATCTTTTCCTTAGAAGCTGGAAGGACAGAACAGGACAGGACACCCCCTATTTTGGTTTTGGTCTATTCATTAGGCCGTCAATGAAGACTAGGATTGCTGTCCTTGAAATTTCAGATTACTGCTTATTTCAAACTAAAATGGAGTTGTCAATCCCTGGTATTAGCTTTTCAAACAAACTAAGTGATATTTATGATAGTCCTGTGTATTTATCTTCAAGATGACTTTATTTGTCCTAGGTTTTGGACCCCTACTTGATCTTAGATTATTATGATTTGTTTGCTTTATCTGCTTCTCAAAGATTTATATTCTCAAATTCCTCCAGTGGCACTAACAAAGGTTTGATAACCCAAAGATAAACCAGTACTGCTTTTAAATTTCTTATAAAACTTCCTTACAAGTGAAATTAATCACTGTAGATTTTAATGTGAAGAGAGGACAGAGGCTGTTATTTGATGGACTGTGTTCAAAAAGCTGGGTAAGCTTTATATCACTCTATATGATAATAAAAAAATTACGGTGTAAGACCAAGGTCATATCATTAACACATGAACAATAGCAGGGTGTGCTCATGATGCACTGACAAAGGATGCTGGTTCAGCTTTATGGCTCATACTGTAACCTTCCTCCACTTCGCATGCACTCCTGATACATTTGCATTTCAGCTCCTACCTGAAAATTGACAATATTTGAGGAATAAATGGTTATATTTAGTTCCAGTTTACTCAAGAAAAGCCTGACTTATACTCCAGCATGAATGTCCTAGATCTATGTTTGTACATGTGTGTGATTTCCTCAGAGTACCTCATTGGGTTTGGATATGTAGCTTATAAATATATAGGGGATGAAATTAGGAAATTACAGTAGGAAATTGTCTCCAATTCTGCCAAAAGGCAACTTGCTTTTTGTAATTTTTGAGGCCTTGAGTTTTCTTGTTATGGTAATGCTAAATTGAGACTACAGTAAATACAACCCTTATTTCATCCACTAACTAGCTTAATTATCAAATAGATGATGCGGTGTAACAAGCACAGCGAACAAGAAGTGTGCCATCCCTTTCAACATTGTCCCTAGAGCCAGAGTCTAAGCAGCTGGAATAACTGTAGCTCTGTGACTACACCACTTTGCAATAGCAAAGCCTGACCACTTAATGCTGTGGAAATGCAGTGGGAATCAGCAATTAGAGGCAAATAAAATTTTGTTCAGGTGATTTGATGCAACACACATAGTGTATTTCATCTCTTCCAGTAAAATGAGAACAGACTTGAAGGTTTTAGTCATAAAATAGGAATTTAAGTGATAAAAATATTCCAACGTGAGCAGCACCAAAGCAAGTCTATACAGCTGCTTTGTGGAGTAATTTCATGCAGCCATGGGTGAATGTGATTTTTCTCCCCTGAACCTGAAGGAGAGGATGACTGATTTAAGTGCTTCATGTGATTAAGTAGACAAGGTGGCCATTTTTATGCATTTATGCAGAAGCAATAAAAATGTGTGGTCATGCACCAAATCCTAGGGTCAAAACTGCAGTTACTACTTAGGCAAAACTCCCGTTGACATATCTAGTTTTTATTGAATGTGGGCAGTGAGCTTTCTTTCAGGCTCTTAGCCTGTTCTCTTACGTTCTTAAATAACACCATCAGGTGGCTAAGAGGGGGAGGCAAAAAAAGTGATTTGAATGCCTAAAAACTGAGGCTGCTCCTTTTTGCACCCCCAAACCCCTGAGGATTCACAAAGGAGTCGAGAGGGCATCAGGACAGTCAGACCCGTGAGCTGCAGCCTTGCAGGAGGATTTCTGTCCAGACAAACCACACTGCTGGGGCATCATCTGTGAAGTTTTGGGTCTGTTTACATTTTTTACCCCATTTGGGGCTTAAACCAGTAAGTAGCTCAGCATAGTGTGAAGTGGTAAAGACTGAAACTTTAGACGAGCATGCTGAAAGACAAGGATGTGCTCTGGTGTGTGCCTGCTCACTGCCTCTGCCATGGCTGATGCTTGAACAATGCCAGCCTGTTGTGTTCTGTTTCATAATGAAATTAAGCTGAATTGGGTCAATCTATTAAACGTTTTTGATATGTGAAATAATTTATTCACATCCAACTCTTTCTCACAAGGGTCATAAGGGCTTTCATAATGACTTTCTCAGTCCCCCCACCAGAGAGAGCAGGGAGATGGACATGTACTCTGAGCCAAATGTAGCCTCTCCTCCATGGAGCCTGGCACTTTTAACCAACTCTTTGGAGTCCAAAGAAGCCTCACACCAAAATACTGCACGATGCCCTAAGCCTGCCAATGCTTGCGCTGCCTGATTTCTTACTCAAATAGTTAAAATTGAAATATGATTGAGCTGCTTGACATTTACAAAAAGGTGCTTGTTAAAAACAGTTCCTCCCAACTTAATTAACACTAAAACCCTTTAGGTGCTCCTCCAAGTACATATTAAAACAGCTGTCCTTTTCCCTGAAATGGAAGTAAACTAGAAGTGAGCTTCAATAAAACCAATGGACTATGACTTCTCCCAAGCACAAATGTAATGAAACGTTACTGCTGCAATATCCAGCTAAATAAAGAGTGGTGAGCTGGCTGGGCCAGCTGCAGTGGCAGATGCAGTCAGGATCATGGGCTTTAAACAATGCTGTCACTGAATAAACACAGACGAGGAGATAACATTTCTACACCTCCCTAGTTTCCATGAAATTAGTTTTTGTTATTCTAAATCCAAAAAGATGATAATCCTCCCAGTATAAAATGGACAGCTGTAATTGTTCCATACATGGTATCATAAACTGCCATTAGTCATTGGTTAGGAATATTTGGAATTATGTGTCTGTAAATTGCGTTGCATATTTGAGGAGACTTGATGCTTTGCTAGTGAGACTGATCAGCCACTGGTTTATATATCAACCTGTGTGCCCCATTTTCCTCCATGAGAAAGTTAGTTCATGACCTAAAGGCCACATCCAAACTGGAATCTTTCCTTATGGAAATACCCCAGTAAATTCTTAAGAACTGACTAAAGGAGTAGGTTAAACAATTCAATACAAATATAGGCTTTCTGCGTTGTCATCAAAAAGGTAAAACATACATCATTTAAAATACACTGAGATTTTGAAATTAAACAGCATCCTAAACTGAGGTCAAAGTTTAAAAAATTCTCCAATTTGGTTATTGCATATCATGTCATCTGAAAGTATCAAAACCAGAATTTTTTAAAAATGTCAACAATATCCATTGAGCTTTTTTGAAATTGCTGTATTCATATGAAATATTTAAATATTACCAGCATTTTCCAAAGGGAAAAAGTAATATTTAATGTTGTCAGTCACTTGACAAGGTCAATGCAACAGTAAAATGCTAAATAAGTATCAAAATTATTCTTGATTCTCAGTCTAAGTGTTGAAATGTACAATGGTCCAAGCTCAGAATCTTATAGTAGCCTACAGGCCCACTTGTGTTCATGGGCTGGGTTTGGATGCATATTTGATTCTTGCAGCATTTGTTTTCTTTTATCCTCCCTAAACCTGAACTTTTCACCCCTTTAAAATTGCCTTGGCCAGATAAGAATCTGTGTGGTTATAGGATGTAATAATGTATTTAATAATGATGGGAATGATTTGCTCCTATTAAATAACAGCATTTTACCCAACAAGAAGTTCCACTGAAGTCAAAAGGCCACTTGACACTTGGGTAATAAAGTGCTCCCATGCCATAAAGGAGATTACTCAGTCCTATTCCTATGTGTTTTATTGGCCAGCATTTGAACAGATTAAGTACTACTATTGTGGAAGATAAATCATCACAAACTCACCATGTCATCTCAGCTCATTTTTATAGTATTTGCAGGGAAGGAACTTTAAGCTCAGATAAATATTGAAGATGACACTTTAACTGAAAATAACCAGTCACTGGGAAATAAATGAAATGTGCATAGATATTGCTTTTAAAGATAAAACTTGGTTCCCAGGTTTTTAAGGGCACACTGACAATAAACCATCAAAATAAAACCTGGTTTGTCTTGCAGAAATTCATATGGAACCCATGGAAGAGTGCTGTAAAAATCTGTGTGCGCCCACAGGGCTTTCAAGCTTCTCCAGAACCAGTGGTCAGGCTCCACAAACAAGAGCAGGAGGAGGCTGCAAGTTGAGAAAGGCTGCCTCATTCTCCCTGTTGCTGTTTCATATCCCTCCTTTTCTCCCTCTGTGTTTGCATCAAAGAAACTTTATCGAGCTGTAATATTCCCATCATTTTTCTGGGGGGATGTCAAAAGTTCTGGGAAGAATTAATATCTTATAATATAAATGACTAGGAGAAAGCAATGGAGAAGCAGAAGATATCCCATCATTTAACCTAACTATCCTATAGCAGTCAGTTTGGGAGAACAGGCACTGACACTTGAAGGGTAAATATATTTTATTATCCTTTGGGTCAGACACAACAGTTTATCTTCTAAGAACAACTCAAGGGAACATTTCCTTGCCTCCTTAGCATCCTATTACTGTATTTTAAGAGGAGGGGGTGATTTTTTACCATTGCTTAAAACATGTCACCAAACAATTAAGCCTCCTTCAGCTAACATGATGGATTGGTAATGAATTTGCTCAGCAAGGTAATTCATGCATAAAAGCTCACCAGATATCAGTTACCTGTTTCACAAGAACCAGGGCAACCCTCAATAAAAAAGGTCCAGACTGTTGTTAATTGAGAGGCACATATTTCTACTTAAGCTGATTTTATTAGAAGAATTTAGAGACAACAAGGCAAAGTACAGTCATCCTTTTCATAGAAGCATAGGATGGTTTGAAACTACTAAAGTCGATTTAGTCCATTAGTTCCTGCTTTACAAATCCTCTTAGTTGCTTGATTGTATAACAAAATTATAATTCTCAATAGCAACATCACAGTTTTTCATTACAGAAATGAATACATGACCTCACAAATTCTTTCTTGTAGGCTGAATAGCAAGTGACACTTCCTTAACTTCAGCTTTCCTGAAGAGATATCAGCTATGTCAAGAGCAGTGATTAAGAACTACACAAATACAATAAACAGTTAAATAATTTTTATTCGCTATTTTTTAATCCACCATTTCCAGGCAAAGGTGATCAGGTGTTGAAAAGGTTACCTTAAATATGAGACAGGTTCAGTTCTCAGCTCTTTCTCCCTGATTTCAACCTTGTAGCTTATCTGAACACTTTTTAGTTTGAGTTGGTTTGGGTTTTTTTCCCTTGATCAACCAACAGAATTAGTTACAAAGAAAAAAACACCCATCAATTTATTTTAAACAACCCTAGCAGTATTTCAGCATCCAGCACTGAGAGTGTTGCTTTCCCTGTACTGCTAACACTGCTTGTTTCTAGTAAAGAAGAAGTATTACTACTAATTTATTTCCAGAGATAGAAATAGAGATAGATATGTTAAATTCAGACAGTTTGGGGATGGTTTCATGTCTGCATTACCTGAGAGGGCAGAGGTGAATTTTTACCCACAGCTGTGCACACACATATCCTCACAGCTCAGAGCAGGGCAAGAGGATAATCTGCCTCTGACACACACTGGTAGGACCATGTTGATTTGCTGGGAACCCCTGAATAGATTTGCTAACTAGAGTTTTGTAAATCACAGGTTATCCTGCTTCTTCCAAATTACATCAAGGAGTCATGCAGAGTTACTGGTTTGAGAGATGACCACATCCTATTATACTCCCTACATTGCTGATAAAACCTGAAAATGTTTGCTCTCTAGTTAGACGGTAATCACGTTGGGGTTTTTTCTCATTTTTCAATTTTCATAATTATTTTCAGCGATTTATCAGAGCTGTAATTTTTTCTGCTTTGTCTTTATGCACAGATTGACTGTTTGTTCCTCCCAAGGACATTTCCCTCGCTGTCAGACAATGACTAGATCAAATAAGGGGGGTTTAGACCCTTTTGCTTCTTTTCAATTAGTGAACAGACTGAAAATGGAAACAAAGCGTATTATTTATGCCTTTCTTTCCTCCATTACAGCAGCTTTCAGGCAAGCCAGATGAAGTATTTTTAACATGTTACATAATTATCTTTGAGCTTAATGAAATTATGGAAATTTGTTAAAGAGCTGGCTGTCTCTGGCTACTGTAGCTCAGAGGGAAGTGGGAAGCAGCCACAAACAAAGGGAGCCCATGAAAAGCTGCTGTTCTGTATTAGGCACCTTTGTGTTGGGACTCAGGCTATACGTTGCATGTCTTCAGGAAGGATCTGTAAGCATTTAATAGGTCATTTGTGCACCATCTGAGAAGAATTTGAAAAATTCTCAGCATCCTTTGAACATATATATTTTGGAATATCAAACCCATTGCTGACGCAGTTTCTGTGTGACTTGAGCTGTTGGCCAGAATAGCCATTTAGCAAAGATGTGGATTTGTGCAAGTATTCATCCATCTATGGCTTGTGTTGAGATGAAAATACCACAGAAAGCCTGAGAGCATCTATGGGAAACAGCACAGTTCCCTGACTTATGGGATGGATATTATATATTGCAGGAACATTAGCTGAAGCCAACAGCTGGAAAATTGGGACTCAGTATGCCCAAACCTGCCCTTTGCCTCCCAGCATGGATAAACCCCAAAAACATCCTGTGCACAAGTGAGAGCTGCTGAAACCTCCTTTCCAGCATCACTTCCTTCACCCTGTGCCCTCTCAGCTGTGCTACTTGGGTGTATGTGAGTAGCACAGCAGAATGTAACAGAAAGTGAATTTATCTCCATCTGATGCTCCTGAGACAATATCAGTAATCCTTCTCTTTCATATTTATTTTACTGATGGTGTATTTCTTTATATTGAAGTTGTCATTGTCTGCTCAGAGAAGTATGGAAGAGCTCATCTCTCATAAAATAAGTAAAATTATGGCTGTATTTTCCTTCTGCTGTCCCTCCCTAATGGGACTGTTGCCATTTTGAGTAATGAACCTCTTCTTTGATTCCTCCTTCTTTTCTGCAACCACAGAAGAAGAAACTTGACTATAAATCATTCAGAAAAAAAATAACTTTTTTGTCTGTTATGCATGATCTTTATGTTTATGCACCTCTCAGGAAAAATAAAACCTAGATTGACGCTTTAGCCAGGTCCATTTTTTCTTTTAATTTGAAAAGTCATGGAAAGAAAGGGTTATTGAAGAGGTAGCCAAATACTCTTGGAGGAGGGTCAGGCAGCAGGCTCCTCCAGTACAATAATTCTGCTAAACACGACCAGAGGCCAGTCAAAAGTCAAGCAATCAGACAATACTTCTGAGACATATTTTTACAATTCAGTATGATCAATGGACAGTATCACAGAGAAAATACCTACCCTAAAAAAGAAATGAGCAAATAAGAACACAAAATATGGAAACCTGATTACTATGAAGGCAGAGCATTATGGCTGTGCTTCAAATCATCTGTGAAAAGTTGCTTGGGGGAAAAAAACAAGAGTGAATATTTATAAAAGACCACTCATCTACATATAGCTACATTCATCTATTTCAAATTTTCAATCTTTGTAGAAAAGTAATTGCAGTAAAAGGGAATCAGAGCTGATTTTTGCCTTAGACCAGAAGCAGGTTTCTGTTTCAAGGTGGATATGAAATCCTGATTTTCAAGAACTCAGGAAGCAGCCTTTTAGGGAAAAAAAAAAAAAAAAAAAAAAAAAAAAAAAAAAAGAGAGAGAGAGAGAGAAAAAGNGAGAGAGAGAGAGAAGGCATAAATTTGCTGTTTTGAGTTAGCTCTCATTCCTGAGATCTTTTTTTAATAAATTGTATGTCTGACTGGCCTTAACTTTGTGAGATTCAACCAGTCTGATCATTATTAAGCTATTCTTTGCAAAATACAGGATGTTTTTAACATTTCCCATCAGCTGCTGAGACATCTGCTAAAACATGCAATGACTTTTGACAATCATGCACTCCAATATTTACCCACTTGTCCACATAACTGCTTAAATGTCTTTATGCTCTGCTCACTCTATCTCCAGGCATGTTTGTTAAGCAGGACATACTGCTGTGCAGATGCAATATTCTATCATCTGCAAAACGTATTAAAGATGGAAGGTTTAAACCGTAGGTTAATGAATAGCTGTAAACTCTGAGAGTCAATTCAAGAGCTCAGAAGGAAACCTTTGGCCCCCTGGCTGAGTTCATGTCTAAAGGGAAATGAAGACCAAGAAACCTTAAGACTGCATTCCAAGTCCTAGTTAAAGGGCATTGCTGTTGTTTGCACTTAAAACCATCCAATGGAAGCTGTTATTTTCCTCGGATTTTAAGCATTTAATTCAGTAATTTACTAGTGAAGAAAGAAGCTCCATTTTTTTAGTCACTTCTCTGCTCACATTAAATATCCTCTAGTTTTAAGCAGTCCCTAAGGGCACAGAGGATTCACTGGGTCTTGTTCCAGGCACAAATATCAAGAAATGCTTGAAAAAAGTATAGGAAGAGTTTATTTATCAAACATACATAGTTGGTAATCCCAAGTAATAAGACTTTCAATAAATATGTTCACTTTCCTGGATCTAAAGGCAGTGTTCCAGTAAATATTATTCAGGGATATTTATGACTTTTTTATCTTTATTTGCTCATTTTCAGGAAAAAGACATGTATGTGGATTAAATTTCTCACATCAAAAACGTGGAGCAATTTTATATTGAAACATGAACTGAAATGGAAAAGGTGAGGGGTGAGGAGAGCAATTATAGTGTGGATGAGGAAGAGGACATTGAGAAAGACAGAGAGACAGTGAGAGAAATCAAAAATAAAGAGAGAAAGAGAGATTTTTACTGAGACAGGAGCTACTGTAATGAAAAGAGGTCGCCAGTGACATTTCTGAAAGAAAGATTTTGGGACAAATTTGACTTGATCTTTTATTTGAAATGTTGTCATAGAATTCATACAACTGAATCTGATATTTGCTGGTATTAGGTTGACTCTTAATACCAGATGGAAGATTTTTGTGGTCTTCAGAATGCACTCTAGTCTAGGAGGGAGTATGACAAATTGCAAAAAATACAGAAGCAAATGCCCATGTTGAAGCACAATTGGAAGAATTTCTACAGCAAGCTGAGAACTCCTTACTTAGAAACTGCAGAAATGGTAAAAAACCGTGGATGAATCAAGAGTGTAACAGAAGGGCAGATGGAGAAGAAGCAATATTGAAGAGGTAGGAAATAGGAAATATTGCAGAGTAGAAATAGGAACTGTTGGGCACCAAACACTACTCCTTGTCTGAAAGAGAAGCAGTAAACAAGAAACAAAAAATCTATGTCAGCATTACTAAAATAAGTAGCAATCCAAATGTCTGAGATGACAAGAATCTCTTGAACCAGATCTGTCATCAGATCAATTAAGACATGGAACTACACCCATCTATTATCTCTCTCAGACAGATCAGTCATTAATAACCCTACAGGCCTTCAGTGTAGTGCAGCTGTGAAGAAAGAAATTCAGTACATTTACTGTGTCTCAGGAAGAGTATTTAAAGACTGCAGATTGCTGTTATTTTACAAAGAAATATTCACATTTAATCTGGAATAAAATTTACGACTAGGGGTCCAGAAAGAAATTTAATCTGAATTAAGTGGTTATAGGAATTGCTAACATGAAATGGTGAAGTCCATCCTAAGGTAAAACATGATTAGTGTACCAGAACAAAGGCTGAGAAGGAGCTAGACCTTTTCACTGTAAAAATATTGGAAAAGTAAATGCTAGGCGAGGAAGGAAGTGATTTAAGGCTAAAGAGTGTTTGCACAATAAGTCAGGAAGTTTGAAAGACTCAGCCTAAATGCAACAGCCTCAAAACTTAAAATTCCTCATCTATCCAAGAAAGCAGATTCCTCAACAGCTGTATAATGGGATGAGCTAGGGTAACCCCAGAACCCCAATGTGCTGCCTGAGCTTTGGAATGAGATTCAAAGATTCAAGGTCTGAAAGTTCAGAGGATGGACCCAGTGACCCAAATATACTTATACAGTTATGCTCCTGAAATTTTGTGCACCACACAGACAGCAAAACTTATTAAGGCTGCTCATGTTAGCAGGGGATGGGGCAGGGGTTGTGAGTGTGAATCTAATGAGAGAACAAAGTTATTTAAGCCATCAAACCCACAGTACCTGTATTGAATGCTTGCACAAAGAGAAAATAGGTTTTATATCAGCTATGTATGCAAATGTGGCCCATAAAAGATTTACCTGGTGGTGGCAAAAAAGTTAGGTGGATCTTTTAAAAAGTCACCTTAAAATTGTAAATTTACTGAGTAAATTATTCAGTGTGAATTGCTCATGCAATTCTTCTTGTGGTATGTGAGAAGAATGAATTTAACTATTTTGAAACCATATACATGCTCCTTTTTTAGCCAGTGATATTCCAGAGAGAATAGAATTTATTAATGGAATTTACACTTCAGTGATGTAAGAAGATATTACCAAAAATCATAAATGCAAAACCATGGACTATGTTGAAGCAAGCAGTGGCCTGTAATTTGACTGAAGATTTTGTTGACATGTTAGGCCACCAGAAACTCAGTAGCATGGGGTAGCATTTGGACTGGCCCACACTGACATGTTGGTATTTTTCAGAATGGCTGATGAAATCACTGCCCATGGGACTCACTGGCCCACGGATGAGTGAAAAAGATGGAAAAGCTCTGTCTAATTCCCATGGGCTTTGAACAGGGACTTTAATATTATATAGAGGTTGAAGCAATTTAATTAAATTTCAGAAATGGTGTTCCCCTCCATAGCAAGCTAGAGATGCAGGAGTTGGTCCTATTTAATATTTGAAGGAAAAAAACCCAAACATCTGACACGCCCAAGCAGGCTTCAGAGATTATGAAACAAAAGGTAGCTTGCAGTCTGACCTTGAGCAGAACACTGGCCATGGATGTCCTTGTTTGACTCAGTCCTTTAGAAAGGTATGATTATATTTTTCTTTAGTGACAGAGTCAAGAACAAACCGTGCAAGTTGTTACAGTAAATAATTCAGTCTCTCATCATATCCCTTACTTCAAGTTTATCTAGTATCTACCCAGTTTACAAGAGTATACCTAACATTTCAGTAATTTCCAGTGACTCTGTGCACCCAGACTGGTACTACTCTGTCCCACTTGCTGTAGCCTTTCCTGTTGTCACATGTTAATGTATTATAATCATGGGGCCATTTTTAAAGATCCTTTCCCACTGTTGAAACAGAACTTCATTCTTCATGGCTGAATGTCTGGTTTTCTTCTTGTCTATATCAAAACACATAGGGGTTTTTTGCTGCAATCCACTTACCCTGCTACCCAGATCATTCCCTGTCAGCAATTTGTCTTTTTTATTCATTGTATTCCAATTCTAGGTGTTACCTGGAAATTCTATCAGCAAGGATTTTAAGTTCTCTTTCAGATCACCAGCAACGTTCTAGACTTCAGGAAGATGAACAGGTCTTAGCAGTCTCTCACCAGAAATTCATATGCTTCATATATGCCAGTTATGTCCATCTAAGGTGTGTCAGGTGGATTTTACTCATCCTTTTCACTTATAAAGTAACACAAAAGCCAAGTAACTTGTGCAGTCCCAGTCCCCAGTACACAGCTGTGCCCTGATGCAGCCACATTAAGAAGAGGTGATTGCAGTCATTTTGTAATTACCACGTAACATGTTTGTCTGTGTTACTGGGGGATCTACAGCAAACCTATGGTCCTTTAAACATCTAGATTGTATCAACAATGTGACTTTTGTCAACCAAGTTTGTAGAGTAACAAGCTTTTGGACAGTTTGACAAGATCCCTTTCCAGCTGATGCAGCCTTGTTATGTTAGCCTCCCTTCTTTCTAAGTTAATTGAAACCAACACTAGCTAGCCATTATTTTGTTTGGGAAGAATTTCAGGGTCACATAACCTATTCTATTCCAAATAATAGACTTGCAGGAGTTTTCCTTCTGCCTTCTGGATCTTCTCAATTAACAACATAAGAGGCTCTGCAGACAAGTCTAAGGTTTTTGCTTGAGAGTAATCCAGATGCAGTATTTAACTTTATTTTAATCTAATGCCTTTTATATTAATTGACAGAAAACTCTTTCCTTCTCATTGAATAAGATTATCCTTTTTCTTATTTCTATCAAGTGAAGTAGCAGCACCATCATTAGTATTTTCTCTGCACATTTGTTCTTATTAGCCCGTTATTATTAGTCTGAATTCTTCAGGCTAAGATTTGTTCATTTCCTGTTTTTATAAGTCGTTTTTTTTTTTCCAATTTTCTACAATACCCAGTTTCTAATCTCTATTATTTCTAGCATATCCTCAACATTTTTATCTGTTGTAAAACTGGTTTTATTATGATATATATACATATATATATATATTTATTTGCAACCAATAGACTGTTTTGATTTTTTTAGTAGAGAGCTTGCACTGTGCTGTGAATTACACAAACATATTGGAAAACAATTTCCACTTAAAATAATAGCTTTCTCAGATGTTTTTGCACGTCCTCTGCTCTGGACACTTTCCATTCTGTTCGCCACTGTCTTACCTCTATCCTCCAGTGCTGGGTGAGCAGCTGTTCACCAGGGCATGTGCCCTGTGCAGCATCACCAGACAGAAGAGGTAGAGGATCGCTGGGAACAGAGTGGGGAGAGGCTGAGGAAGATGTGAAGGCAAACCTTGAATGGGGAAAGCAGGACAGTGAGAGATCAGGGCTGTGATGAGCTGACCTGCTAATACATCTGACCCTGCAGTAGTTTCTCAATACGTGGTCCTGCCCCAGACAACTCCTTCTGGTCCTATGCCTGCTCTGTTCCCTGTAGCAAATGTCCCCCAAATGCCCTCAGACAGAATCACTTCTGATTTGGCATGTTGCTCATGGCACCATATGAAAGGACAGAGGTTCTCCCCAGGTACTTCCTCACTACTGGGAATCGTTCAAAGCCAATCCCAGAGCTAAACACAGCTTAAATTCATGCGACTTGAAGATTAAGGAAACGTTAACACAAACCTCTGCAAAAGCCAGCCACCATGATTTGTGCGTGAGCTTTCCCAGCTGCTTGTAAGAGAACAAGTTTTATGACCACTTTGGTTTTCCTCTGCACAGGAGGAGGTTTCTCTCCTCTTCTCTTCCTCCAGATTGCCTCAGCAGAGAGGGACAGTGTGTGTCTCTCTAGGGAAGGAGAGACCTGTGGGCACAAGGGCGCTGGGGTGCAGATATGATGTCAAATGTGTTTTAACACAGCTGGCAGAATGCTATAAAACAGGATTTTTAGTGTTTCAGGCATTTGCATGAATTCCAGATGTTCACTATATTAACAATCTTGCTATGTACACAAGCAGTGTGTCCCCATGCACGTGTAAAACAAAGCCTGCCTAGCTGAGGGAGTGAATAAGGGCACGTTTGCTTTCCTGGAAGTCTTTTGTTTGCTTCTCCGTTCAGATCTCGTGTCAGGTCATCCAGGGTTTCTGTCAGCCTCATGAGATTAATGCAGGACCTTATGGCTGCTATGATGATGTAATACCTTGATTCCACTGAAATTGAAGAATCTGTATGAAAGAAAATGGATTTTAAATTACAACAATCTAAAGTAACCTGTCTGAGCCTTTAGAGATGGACACAGTATTTGAAGGCAGAAAACAGCCTTTGAACGGAAGATTGGGAAAGAATCTTCTCTACAGGCAGGTCATGCTGCAATTGTTTCTAAGGCCTTTCTTGTCACATCCTCTAATGAAACTGCTGCTGGCCAGGGTCAGATACAGAGCTGCAAGAGCTGGATCCCTGGCTTGAAATGGTGCAGCCATGCCTGGGTTCCTGTTTGTTGCTATGAATTTACTCCATTATAAATTGAATTTGGATCAGGCCCTTTATATTTCACAGAGAGCAATGGTTCCACTCCTTCAAAAAGTATCAGTATTTTTGTGTTAAAAAAATCCAGTGCCCACATGTAGCTCCCAAAAAAGCTGTGCATGAGGACTATTCTGTGCAGACTAAGCCTTTTATTTTCATTCTCCACAAGTGATATTACAGCTTAAAGCTACTTACGATAGAAAAGTGACTAATAAATTAAACAGAAACTGGGAGCTGGAAAGCACTGGGATTAAAGCAATGCACAAACCCTAAATCTTGGGTGGAAGGTTTCAGGAAGCCAAAGCTGGCAGATTTGATTTACTTTGTCTCACTGACTCTGAAGATGGAGCAGAGGGCAAGAGGGCATTGGGTTTGTTGCTCATCCCCCGGGAGTTATTGCAATTGAAACTGAAAGAATTTCAAGCCAAATATTCCAACTTTTGAAGACAGCACTCAAAAGGATCTCCATTGGCTGCAGCCATGGTCATATTTTGAAATCACACCTTTGTCTCATTGCATTACAGTTAATATTATCATCAAAGACTGGAAGTGGGTGGGCCCCATTTGGGACTGTGGTCCACTGAGGAGCACAAAAAGTGGCAAGTTTTCACCTGCATTTTAACTTTGACATGGAGATGGACACAGTGTGGGCAGCAGTTCTGGAACCTGACAGCTCCTCTGCCAGGAAGCCCACGGTGCTCACCAGATGACTCCAAGGTGGCCGGGGCTGTGGCAGAGGCAGCAGTAGTGAAGGGTTGGGAATGCAGTGTCCAGGCTGGAACAAATCCCACAAGCCTTGCTCGAGTTCCCTGCCTGGTCTGCAGCCCCACACCTGCCCGGCTCAGCTGCTCGTGGTGCCCTGGGCACAGAACAGTGAGCACACACCACAGGTGTGCCCTGCCTCTACTGACTGCCAGCTGCTGTAGATGTGACCTCAATTTCATCTTCCCTGAAGGGCCAGAAAAACAAAAGCAACTGAACCCGAGAACCAGGAATTAGGATTCTTGTACTTATTTATGATTTCATCATGTCTGGGGTTAACTCGCTGAACTAGCGTGATTCAAATTACTCACCAATAAAATGCAAATAACTGATCCTCACGGGAGTGTAATGAGATTCCACTCACCCTTTTCTATTACTTTGCAACCCTCACATTAAGGCATTTATTTCTGTGCAGGTGGTTTCTGGGTGGTTATTGTCTGAATGAGATGGAAGTAAGATTTGTTTTGTTTAACATTCACTGTCACACTATTTGAAAATCTCAGTCTGGTTTTACCAACCGGCCATTTTTTCTCTTCACACAAGAAGAACATCCTGAATACCAAATAATCCGTGAAGTGTGCTTAAGCACAGTATTACTGGAACAAGATTGCTGCATCATTTGTGAACTTTCCCATGGGGAAACAAAAAGGCAAAGCTGCAATAAATCTCCAGGTAAATCGTGCTATAGTGGAGATCAGTCAGAGGCATCCTTCATTCAGAAGCAACTAATTTATTCCTAAACCAAATAGAAAATATTGCCATCAGTGTCAGGATTTTCCAGAGGTTGAGAAAATTGCTAGAGTAGAATGAAATAATATTTTTCGCACACTGATGAGAAAATAAAATTGCACTTGTGCTTTTCTTGGCTGCAAGGGAAACTAAGAAAGTAAGAGACCCCACAGTGTGTCTACAAGGGCAAAATATTCTTTATTTTAGGAGGATATATGTGATTCCATGCAATGACAAGGAGGAGAGTCCTATGGAGAAAAACTCATAGGGTGACACCTAGATGGTCTGTCCCCTCTGCGGGTACTTGAATAGAGAGGTTTAGCAATGAGAAAAGGGCTGAGTGGTTATACTGAATTATGCCCTGAAGGAGGAAGGTCTGTATTTAATGAGGTTTTGTAGATTTTTTTACCATAAGTGGTCCTGAATGATTCACTTTTTTCTTACCAGTTTAAAAGTTGAGAACTCATGAGCCAAAAGGCTGCAATTTCCAAATGAGAACAAAATAGAGGCCTCTGCTGTTCTGTGGACTTCCATGAGGAGCTTGCTCTGCTATACCTTCTACCAGCTGTGGTTGCAAAGAGAATAAGGTTCAGCTCATCTGGTTGTGGGTTTACTACAGATGGCTGCATCACAGCTGGTTTTCAATTCAGCCAAGGAGGGTAGCAAGTGACTCAGCTCACCCCAAAGAGGGCACTGCATTTCACTGTAGGAGCCATATCTAAACTCTCCTGAGTATATCAGGAAAAAATTCTTTGCTGTGAGGGTGCGGAGGCCCTGGCACAGGTTGCCCAGAGCAGCTGTGGCTGCCCCATCCCTGGGAGTGTCCAAGCCCAGGCTGGATGGGGCTCCGAGCAACCTGGGACAGTGGGAGGTGTCCCTGCCCATGGCAGGGGGCTGGAGCTGGATGAACTTTAAGGGTCCTTCCCACCCAAACCATTCCGTGATTTGGTGATATTGACCAAGACTTATTTGGCTACAATGAGAGATCAAGATGATGTTCATAAGTCAGACACCTTCATTGCAGTGACCTAGAGTTCAGCAAGACAGACTGCATAAACCCCAAACAAATACAGTGTGTCCAAGGTTGGGTCTGCAATCCCCACATGTGCCTCAGATCAGGACTCCATGTGTCTCCCTACCCTGCTTAGGCCCTTTGTGGCATTGTAAAGAACACTTCACGTGCTGTGGTACGACAAATTTCAGCAGCTGCTTCAATGTATGCAGCTTAATGCCAGAGGGAAAAGTACCATATACTCTGGGAAAACACCAAAACCAGCATATTATTAATATTTCTGGGGTGTGCGTGGGGGGAAGATGAAGTAAAAAGAAGTTAGATGGGTTAAAAAAAAATATTTACTATATTTTCTTGCAAGGTCCACATTTTCTGTGGGGTTTTGTGGAGAAATCTTCTGGTTTGAATCCCTTTTAGCTGGTTGAGTGTGGGGTGGGGAGGGAATTAAAGAAACAGAATTGCACCTGAATCAGAAAATCTAGTCCCTTTCCTCCACTAGCTCCCTTTTCTTCTCCTCCTTTAAGCAACAGGCATGATAAAGCCTCAAATTGTCATAATTATGTTCTTTCACATTGTCTTACAATTTAATTATTACAAAAGAACCCATTTGGATATCAGTTACAATAGTCTATATCCAGTTTGGCTTCTCCAATGTCAATGACATTGCAATGGTATGAGACTGCAGTGAGCTCTGCGCTCAAAATGAGCCCTGAAGCTTTCATTATTCTCTGGGAAGAAAGAAAAAAAAATTCTACTAATTTATTTCATTCTGAATTTCTATGAAGCCCTTAGTAATATCTCTCAATTCCAGTTTTAAGTATTGATAGTAGCCTGCTGTGTGACACATATAATATCCAGCATTGCCTATTGCACCACATGAATCTGTTTCCAGTAAATGGGAATAAGCCTGAGGTAATCTTTGAAAGTGTATATTTAGTTGTGCTAGATGGCATTTTGTGCTTAATGGCTGTAACTCTCCTAGTCTTGGATTCAAATCCAAATAAATTCTACTCCATCCCAATTCCTTTGGTAATTTGCCTCTATCATAAGGCATCATTGCAATGTCTTATGATGCGCACAATGAGGAGAGTCCAAAACACAGATGATTTATAGAAATGGTGAACTGGGCAACTATCCAAACTTAATTCTTGCTTAGACTTTGGTCCTGCCTTCCTCTGCTGTAACACTGAGGCACTTGGGTTGCTCCCCTGCTTTTCTGATTATGCTTTCATGGGAGAGACAGCTGTGTGGGAGGTTTGGATGCAAAGAGCATAGAGATCAAGCCTTAACTTGGCGCGGAGCTGTTAAAAATGCTTAGGGCCATATTCAGATCAGCTTCTGAGAGTTGCAACTCCATTAGTGTAATTTAAGGACTACTTAAAAATAGAAAAAATATTCTCTTTGCGTTGCCTTTTTAACCCAATGTCTTGATTTTAAACAGCATTTTGAAGAACTGTAAGTGAATCCACATCCAGAATTACATTGCCAGTAGCAACTCTCAGAAATGTCAGTAAAGATAACTTTGAATCTGACATACTGTTAAGTTTGGATCACTCACTTGTCAGTGAGACTGAACTTCTTTGCAAAGCATCATTAGTTCATGTCTCCTCTAGGCAGAAGCATTGAGAATTTTATATTAAACAAAAAAGGAAAAAAAAAAAAAAGAAAAGAAAACAGCAGTAATGACTAGGAACTTCTGCAAAATGAAACAGCCTTCTGTATTTATAGTCAGGTACATTAACTCCCATAGTAGCATGCATGATCCTTTAGAGACCTTTGCCCCCTCAGACAAAGCCACATTGAAAACATCAAGTAGAAATTTGAGTTTCTGTATTTTGGCATATCAGTTCTGATCCCCTTTGATCAGATCTCTGTCTATCAAAGAGAAGTGAGAAAAAGTGCTGTGTAACCTCTGCAAAAATGCAAACAGCATCATTAGGCCGGACTAGCAGATACACAGAGCTGTCACCTCTCCAAAATAACGAAAATGAGACAGAAAAGAAGAGGCACAGGCAAGCAAACAAAAAGAAATAGAGAAATAAATAAAAATGAAAACATGCCTCTACCTCTCTGCTTTTAACATTTTTAAATTGGAAAAATTCTTCAACTCCAAATCCGTCAGTTTGTATCCTGTAATTACTGCCAGCCATATCTGTTCAAGCAGATATTTTAAATGGATAAGCATAAAGACTCTGATGCTCTTGGTAATAAGTGTGACTGAAAGAGGAATATCATTATCTGTTGATTTATATTTACCATTCCTTGTCCAGGTGCTTTCCTCCTCTGTTAAGTATACAGAAGATTATATGCAAAATTGCACAAGTTAATGGGCTGGAGAAGTTTAATGGCAATAGTTAAATTGTCACTATTTTTCCAGGGTTCCTCCTGTGAGGGATCTGTTGACGTTCACAGAGGTCAATTCTGAGAAACCTATTGCAGAAGTTCTAAACTTCACAATCCTTGGTAGCAAGGGCAATTTTACAGTTTTAGGAAAGTTAAAGAAGGAAAAATGTTAATATTTTTATGTGGAAATGGAAGCCTAAAGGTTTGTATTTCTCTTTGCTTGATTCAACCAAACAACTGGAGTCCTAATGACCTTGATTGAGGGCTATTCAAACTCACAGTCAACAGTTCAGAGCACATCCAGATCCCAATAAAGTCACTTCAAAGACTCATTTAAATCAGAATCACAGGGTGCTGGGACTGTAAGTATCCAGACCAATACTATCTGGTCAGAAAATTTAAGAGATTACAACAAATATCCTGCAATTCAAGACTTGCAGGCTTGTAACCTGTCCCCGACCACAAGGTAAAACAGAGCATGAATCTCTTTCAATCATCTGTAAACGACCTGCAGAAGACACTGCTCAGACGATGCAGCAGATCCCACCACACATCTGCAGTTCAGTAGCTTTTACTGGTGTGTTGAACTCTCAGATCTTCTTTAGCTGCTGTTTTCAACCCGTTTACTTTCTTTGGGTTACCCAGTAGCAGGATGGAGCTTCATTTTCACTCCCATGCCTTAATAGTTAGGACTGGTCTCTGATTTTTGTCTAGTTAAAGCACAAAAGAAAAGCTGCATAGGAAGTCTAAGTAGGCTGTGTTTAAATCCAGGGCTGCTTTGTAGAGGAAATGGGACACAATCAGTGCGTGGTTTAGCCTCCTGGAATCAATGACAAGTACTAACAGAAAAGAAATTAAAGGCGGGGTCCAAAGGAGATCCAAATATGACCACAGTATCTCATGTGTCTCTGTGCTTCTGGTGGTGTGTCAGTGAGCAGTGATGTGTTGCATCAGATTGCCACATCCCAGGTACTGGATGTCATATCAAATAAGTGAAATACTGCCTAGCAAACACCAGATTTAATATGATTCATCACCCTGAATAATCAGTATGTTGAAACCCTCTGTAATCTGTGCTTCGAAATATGCAGTGTTTTTTTTTTTTTCCTCTAATCTATAGCTGTAGAATGGAAACCATAAGGTCAGATGTGAAATATGTTGGAGATAAGCCAGTTGGTGAATGGGGGGGGGGAAGGGTTTTAAAAGAAATAAACTCACAGAGATTCTTCCCTCCTTAGGAATAAAATTTAAGTATCTTTCCAGGTGGAAGGATAAAATGACATGTCAGCTGTGTCAGTAAAGTGGAAGGAAATGATAAGTCCCTCTTCTCCACAAACATCTCTTGTGTGCCTCAGTTTTCCCCAAATGGATGTAATATTTTAATGTACCACGAGGAGACAAGAAAAATAAATATGTTAGTGAATGTGAAGCACTTGAATTCTGAGTCAAAAATGCACAGAAAAATGAGCAGAAATTCAGGTGGAAGACTGGACATGTGTTTCTCATAGATTTTCTTACTGAAATGCAGATTATAAAGCAAATGACCAAACAAACAAAAACCCCCATAAACTGACACTGAGTTTGGTGTGCTTTCTGTCAAGCTTGAGAAGTCAATCGGACAGCCTTTGTCTTTTCAAACCAGGGCCAAACTTGTGAGGTTTGGGTGTTTCAAGAGCAGCGTCAGTTCGAGCCAGGATGTTTCCCCTTCCTAAAGCTGTGGCCCTGCGAAATTCTGTCTTAAGGAGAAGCCATTCTTTTGCCAAGGAGAAAATCAATTGTGTATTAAAGTGCCTCCTCTGCTCACTGTTTGCCAAGAAACCTCTTCGATAGTGCAAGAATTACAAGTTACTAAGTATTTATTTGCATTACAATGTCACTTGAATCTAATACTAGGACATGGTTTTGGGACTACAGAGGATGCAGAGATGTCTTTATTTCTTGACTCTTTTGTTTCAATGAGCTGATAGAATGTGCTTTTACAGCGGTCCCACAGCATGTACTGACACCTATAATCTTTACTATATTTTCACTATTAGCCTGGATTAATAATTCATTAATGAACTGAATTAATTTCTTAATGATTTGCTGCACTTAAATCCCGTACATTTGAAAATTAGGAAAAAAGGCCAAGCTTAATGAAGGGTTTGGAATCAGTTGGTGTAAAGCTAAATTAAATTGTGCACTACAGAGCCCTGCAACCATGATTTGAAGTCAGAATGAAAGGGAAGGAAACCAGAAATCATTTCCTGATTCTCACAGCATATCAAATCATGAATGACCAAGAATTGCTAGTATATTTTAATTAAGAGCAATTTCAAAGCACACGAGTCCTGAAAGGGGATCTCAGCTGACGCAGTACATCACACACACACAAGCACACACTCACACTTTGATGCGAAGGCATGAACTAAAACTCTACTTTATTTGAAAGTCTAACTCTAATATATATCATATCTACAAAAGGCCAGGGATTGGGGGAGCAGGGTGACACCTCTCCCCATCCCATTGGTCAAGACAACTGTCCATCGGCTGTCCATGTCTCTAAGAACAGGAATGTAAACTACCTTGAAGTTATAATAAACATTTGCCAGTGTTTACAGACCAGAGCGTGAGAAAGAACCTAAAAAATGAAACTGTGAAACAGAAGAGAGGCTGAAGAACTCAGGGCGACACTCAGCTATCTCCTAGTGTTTGCAATGCATGAGGAAAATACTCCACTCAGTTGTCCTTGCTGTCTCATGCAGCCCATTCTGAGGAGATGCCCAATATCACACCTGACAGTCTTTCCTGGTGGAAAGGACACTCTCAGTCACCTCAGCATGGACTGCAGAAAAGGGCTGGTCCAGAAGAGGGAATTGCCCTTCAACACTGATCACAAAGTGCCCTTTGACTGTTTTTTCACAGGTGTAGGGACAGGCCAGGGTGTTGGTACACGAGGGCACAAGACAGAAGCAAGGACCCCTCTGCTCAGGGATGAGTGTCACAGAAGTCTCTGCTGTGACTGAGACCTTTTGCTCCAGGTACGTGAGTGTGTCCTCAGGTGAGGTTTGTGACTGGCAGCTACCCTGCAGTCCCCGGGGACACAAGTGCTGTGTGATGGTGACCAGGCATTCCCTGCAGTGGCAGCAGTGCACAGAGTCACAAAAAACCCCACAGGTTTTGGTCTGCTCTCACTGGGTATACTTGTGAACTGCAAAATAACAACTTGAGAGCATCTAGAGACCACAGCTGGATTGCGAGCCATGTCATTAACCAAACAACAGCAGCACCATCAAATCTGTTATCCGAAAACTCTTTCCTTGTGCTGGGTTAGCACACAGGGGAGACACAGCAAACATATGAATGATTTTGGTCAACATGGTGCTCTTACAGTAATTGCTTTAATGTTATTGTGTAGACTTTGAAATGACTGCAGCAGATGTATTTTGTGGTGCACACTGGTGCAGTAGTGCTTCCATTTATTATTTATCTCTATTTGGCTCTCTTTCACTTTTTTTGTGTGTTTCAATGTCTCTTTTATCTTGGTTTCAGAGGGCCTGTTCCTGATTTTGGAAGGCACCAGATTGCTAATTTGACCTCAGGCCAGGTGCTCCCTTGCTATTAGCATTATAAATAAAAGTAAAATCAAAGAATCATAAAATAATTTAGCTTGGATGGGCTCTCTGTTGGATTTCTGATCCAATCTTCTGCTCAAAATTGGTCCAAATTTGAAGGTAGGTACAACTGTTATGGTAGATCAGGCCATTTAGTGCTTTTCTCTGACAACATTTTTTAGGATATTTAATTGTGGACGTTTCACATCCTCTGTGGTTTACTGTTCCTGTGGTTAATCAAACTTCTTCACATTAAAAAAAAAAAATAGATAAATTATCCTAGTATTTAATCGTTGCCCTTGTAACAAAATATGAGAGTTGCATGGTGTTCCTCAGCTGTGCTCTCCTGAGAAAGGTCAGCTGCATATTTTCCATAACCTCCTAATAGGGAATTAAAAGCAGAAATAAGAAACCTCCTCAACCTTCTCTTCCTTAGGCTGAGCAAACGTAGTTCATACCCCCTTTCCTAACATAACCTGTGCCTTGTTATTTTAATGGCCTTGTTCTGGGCCCACCCAAACATCTCAATACCTGTTTTGTACCTGTAGCCTCAAACTAGGGATGTGTTTGGGGAGGCATCATTCTTGCAGCCCTGAACTCCCAATGTTTCCCATCAAAGTAGGTTCTGAGCAGAGTCCATAGTAAAGTTGGAACTCAGAACTATAGGTTCAAAATGAGAGGTGTTAGTAGCTGAGCAGGTGCAAAAGAATCTCTGTTAGAAACCAGCATGGTTTCTTCTGGTTTTTCCTTCCTGAAACCAAAGATCTCAGCACTGTGTGGGCTCCAGAATGCAGTTCAGGCTTTAGAAATTGGAGCTACTCTGCATTTGAGCAGAGAAGGAAAGGATCAGGTAAGTACCAACTCATAGTGATTATTTGTCTCCTCCAGTGTTGACTGTTCAGACTTGTTTTAACTTTTGTAAAGCTACAGCCAGTTTGACATATTCTGATGCTTTTCTTGTCCCCATAATCTGTGTGGACACATACAAGCAGAGCTGTCTCCAAAAGCCAGAGTCACCTTCATGCAACAGCCACATTTAAAATGCAGCATGCAAAATGCAGTTACACAAACACAGCCGTGCAGGATCCTGGGAGGGACAGGGCATCCAGAGGAGCTGAGAGCCACAGGGAGTTTTAATCCCCCTCCTCCTCTAGAGCACAGAGATTCCAAATATTCCCTCACCAGCCCATGGAGCATCCTGGGGCTAGGCAGTCTCAAGGAAAACTAAAACACCAGTCTTCAACAGACAAATATAAATGGCTGAATGATGAAAAAGACTCGATAGCAAGACCAGAAGATCCATTAGCATTGGGACACATTAGGCAGGCTCCTGGAGCTCTTCTGGCTTGGTTTTGCCTGGAAGGAGTTTGGTTTGCATGCCCCAACACCCCCGCAGTGTGAGCTAGAATACATCAAGTGGGGAAGATGGGCCTGCTCACTTCAAGAGTGCTCTTCTGATCTGAGCTGCAGTGCTCATGTAGAAGCACTAAAATCTATTTCCATTTCACCTCCAGTCCAAGGATATTAAACAAAGTAGATGTATCTTCCTGTTCTGTTAGGAATGGACATATTTATTTGACAGCAAATAGCATGGAAAGGAGGAAAGTGTTGTTTGGGGCCTCATCAAATTTTTCTAATTGGAATTTAGTGTGTAATTTAAATCATGTTTTGCAGTAAGCAAGATGATGTAAAAGATGTCCAAATCTATTCCTTTCATTGTACAAATCCCTTTGCCTTTGGGATCAAGTGTAAAATGTGCCTTACCAATTTCACTTGCAATTGGGGTCTACATCTGGGATCTGTATAATGGCACAGTACATATTAAACATCACTACTCCTCACAAAGTGTTTTTTTCAAGCATAAAATATTATTATTCTATGATTCCATGATATGTCTAAATTGCCCACTATTCATTAAGATCATGATCTCCAAATATTGCTAGGAGGTTGAATCGTGCTCCTATTGTTGGGATTTATTGAGTATGACTCCAGTTTCCTCTGTGTGAAACACTGTAATAAAACCATAAAGCAATGCATCAGAGCTGTGATATAAAGGACACACTTTTTATGACCAGATACTGTACCTGTTATATAGAATATCAGTTCAGGATAGATGTGACAGACTCCAGAGACAGTGAATCACTGAGCTCTGCACTTCTCCCACTCTCTCTGCTGGATGATCAGATACACCTGTACACACTTGTAAATATCTCTGACATCAACTCACTTCTCAGGGACAGGGAGAAAAAAAGAGTGAGGACTAATGTCAGGGAACTGCAGTTATCACTAAGGAAGTACCAAGCCAGAGAAAAATTTGCTCTTATTTCCTTTCCAGAAATGGAGGAATACATTTGCCACCAACAATTTGTGATTCGCTGGAATGTTTTCATTCAACTAGACACAAAATAGCATCCCTAAATAACCCTCATTGAGTCATCAGGAGTTCACTGTGTTTGGCTGTTTCAGCTGCTTCGTGTTTCTCAAGGATCAGGAGCTGCCCTTGCTCACCCCCAATTCCAAAAGTTTTCCCTCTGCAAAACTCACCACCAGTAGAGCATATGTTGAGTTTCAGAATGTGTTGTTGGGATAGTTATGACACAAGAGTGACGCCGTAAAATTTAGAAGGTTTCTCTTTATTATGGCAGCATGCTGTCTTTTATATATTTTTTACAAACCTCAAGGGTAACTTTTAATTGATTAATAGCTTTCTTGTTAATTCTATTGTTTAGTAAAAGACATTTTACTTGTCTATTAAATCTGTTTATTCTCGGATTGTTTAGATATTTTCTTTACTGATTCTTATGGGACAAATCCCTTGTTATTACAGGTGCACTTATTTTTCACCCTCAGAATAGATTGTTGTGTTAAAGGAACTTCTCATTCTCAAAACAGCTTCATATGGGAACTTACAGGTTGCTTGTTAGCTGCACTTAGAAGAAACGACAGGCTAGCTTTGAACCCTATTCCTACAAGGATGCCTCCAGCTGATCTAAGGGGATTATTGAATACACTGTAAATCCTGTCCACGGAGGCCAATCCTACCTGGAAATGAACAGAAGCCCCTGGGCTTTGGCTGTGAGGGTCCCTGGTAGCTGGCAAGGGGTTTGTGACAGTCCCTGTGTACCTGGCGGCTCTGGGATATGCAGCAGCTGACCTGCCTGCTTCCCCCATGGCATTGCCGCCTGTCCCACATCACCTGACAGGGTAACCCCACGGGGTGGCCTTAATACCAATTATATCACTGATGCTGTTTCTCTGGGTGGATGCTGCATTTAAGAGCCAGGCAGAATTCAGTTCAGAATTCATGTAAGAAAGAGAATGGTTGTGTTTCACACAAAAGCAATAATGCCATGATGTCAAACCAAGAACAAGATCCAAGTAAAAACCTGCCTTTGAGCAGAGATTCTTTGGGCTTACCTGTTGGCCAGCTTCCTCTACTTTAATAGTTTTCTATTGCTATTGTGGAAGCTACTGAATATATTGCACTGGTTTCTGTAGCTGTCACAGGAATGGCAAGTGCTTCTGCTCCTTGGGGATGATATTCATCCTTCTGTCTGTCTCTTAATGTACTAATACAGCTCCATTTATACTGTAGCTTGCAGTCTTTAGCGTAATTCCCCTTACAACATCCCTGGGAGGTAAGCAAGTACTGGAAGGTGAGGAAGCACTTTCCCTGCTTTACAGGCCAAGTGGGACAGGAAAGAAATACAGGAAAGCTGAAGTTTTACAGCACATAAGCATATATTGCTCATTTAGGAGAAAAATAAAACCTCTGCAGAATCTTCTATGATTCACGCAGTGTGGGAGGCAGAGGAGGTGAACCCCAACACACCGCCTTCAGCCTCCAGAGTGGGCTTCTCCTGAGAACCCCACAACTCTTCCTCTGCAGACAGAGGGGAGTCCAGCCCTCAGGGGCAATGATACCAGTGGTTTTCCCTTTCGGTTTGGCATGTCATCTACAATAAACCTGTAACACAAGGAATTCCTCCTGCAGGGTCCAGTTACGTATCACTTTCTTTTCCAAATAAATCAACATGGATTTTTTAGACAGGACTCCCTTCTCTAGCTAAAACATGATCATGAAGAAAATAACTACAATGAGGAAAGAAGTCTAGGAAAAATGTGCAAAAGCCATGCAGAGGTAATCAACAGCATTCAGTCCTCAGGGCAACCTAACTAGGTTCATTCTGTTTTGCAAAAAGATATGGGTTTAATGTTCAGACAATCCATAGCTGTCTGACTTAGAAGTATTTCCTTAGATTATTTATCCACATATATCTTTAGACAAAAAAATATATACTTGGCTAAAACAAACAAACAAACAAACAAAAAAGAGGGAAAATATAAGGGTCAGTAAAAAATATTTTACATGCCTACTTTAGCAGCCGAACATGTGACGCTTTAGAAAACAAAGCTTCCTGGAAGAATCAAACATTTTTCTCTCAAGTAGGGAAGTAATTTTGGTAGACTGCAACATTCCATTTATCAGCACAAAGCTCTTTGTTTCAGTTCAAATTGTGTTGTGCAGCACTAATGATGACATCATGCAAGGAGAAAGGAGGAAGATAATAAAATAGATGAAGTGCAGGAGTCCTGCATTCCAGCTTTGCAGATTTTTTGTGTTGGTTTAGGTTTTGTTTTGATCAAGGCATGAACAAATATTGGAGTGAAAGCATTTCCCACCCCATAGTAAAACCTTGATTTACAACAGCCTTGATTTGCAACAGCCTTGACTCACAACGTTAGGAAAGAAGGGGTTTATCCTTCTTTGACAATTGTCTTATCATTTAAGTTTGCCTCTGAGGATGTAGTTTTTAAATAAATTTAAATGAACCCAGAGCAGGATTATATATTACTTAAAATTCTTCTCAGGGCAGAGTTTAAAGTTTACATCTTTCTCAAAGAGCAGTTTTTAGCTTCTCTCTTCTCTAGAATTGCTTCTGGATGTGTGGACTCCAGTCACACAGGCTGTCATTTTTACCCACTTCTCTCAGTGACAATCAGCTTATAGCTGTGATGGTTCTCTACATCCTGTCTCTGGCTCAAAAGGCACCTTGGGAATAACCAGCTGGTAAGAAAAAAAGAAAGTCCTCTGTTCTCTCACCCATCGGGATGACTTGGCAACTTGGTGGAGGTATTGCCAGTGCTTTTAATTGCATCCCAGCTCACCCAGGTAAAAGAGACCAGTCAATAAAACCTTGCAGAGCTGCAGGCACTGCACAATTCCCCTGGGACAGTTCTGGGTTTGTGGGTAGATTCCATTGCTGTGTACATCTGTCTCATCTTTGTGTTCTGTTATACCAGGGTGGCACTAATGTTTGAAGGTAGCAGTCAAAATCTATTTCCAATTCAAAGTTAGGACCCGGCCTGGGTAAATGCTACTGCTCAGAATGTTTGTGAATTCTTGAATTTTTAACCCAGTTAAGGTGGTTCTATTTGTCTGCATCCCTTCAACAGCTGGTGACTCCACTATTCCTTGTATTATAAGGAAACAGCATGGAGCAATTGTTTTCCCAGAGGCTTTGTATTCTAAACAGGTAACAAGGAATAAAGAAATAATTTTCCATGGATTCCTAAGGGAACACTGATCTTTGTATTAAGTGACTTAACCAAATGAATAAAGGGGCAGGGGAAGGGCAAGAGGAAGTTACTTTTGTAAGAGAAATGAACAGATCTAACTTTGTGCCTTAATTCCCATATCAATTATTCTTGAACACTTAAGCAATTACTTTGCTGTAGAACAGAACACCAAAACAGTGCATATTAATTGTGTATTAGCTCATAACCAAAGAAAATGAGCTTTAGGTTCTTGCTGTGCACTTGGGTCACTGCCTGTAGTTAAGGCTGCCTGACAAATTCCAATAAAAGATCTTTTTTTAAACTTTCAGAGGAAAGAAGTTCAGGATGCAATTTCTCTCACCAGAAGTGCCCTTAGGCTGATTTTTATTTTTTTTTTTAAATCTTTAGCTAAAAATAGTTGTTACATTTCTGTGAACAAAGGGGAAGGGAAAACATATTTTAATTTTGCTCCAAGTAAAAAATAAAAATTACATCTGGCAGACTGCTAAACCACAACAAGTGGGAATAGAGACTTGAAAATTAGGCTGGTTCCTCCACTGTCAAAAACACACCTTTTATTTACCTGATGACTATTGATTTTTTTTAAATTCAGTCAATATGTGCTCATAAAAGACTTGTTAGAATTTGGAAGCTGACATATTTGAAGAGTCCATCTGCCTTAAGCTTAGCCCACTCTTTAATCTGCCAGATAAATGCACAAGCAGTTCCACAGAGTAACTGAGTGCTGTTCTCTTGGCTGTGATGGTTGAGTAGAATTTCCCTGCAATTTGTTTCAGCTCACAGCTGGATACTACTGAAGGAGAAAGCTTAGAAATTCTGAGAAAAGAGATCTGTGTTCTTTACTACTGATGATGCCTGTGCTGTGCAGAAGAAGAAGGAAACTTCAAGCACAAATGGAGAATTAAGGATGTTGTGCAGGAAATTTATGAGAAAGAAAAACAATGAGGAAAAAGAAAAGCTGATATGTGGCTAGGACAGAAATTCACTCCTGTGTAAAACTGATATGGCTTTTCCTGATGTGTTCATGTGTTATACACAACGGGACAGAGGAGGATCCCAAAGACATGTTATATCCAAATACTTGATTGTTATATCCAAACACTTGTTCAGTAAATTGCTTGGCTTCATCCTTCTTCAACACAAAAATGAATAAAGAATCTTCAAACAAAAGTTCGGATGCTGACAATGTCTAAGAAAATCTTCTCATATGTTTCATTCTGAGTACTAAACAGAGAGAATCAGATTCTCAGGAGCAACTATTTACAGAACTATCTGGGGTGTTATTTCCAGGAGAAACGTAAATTCCATAATTTAACTTTCCTCTTAGCCAACTCATTGCTTGTTCTTGCTGGACCAGTTGAATGGATGGCTCTTCTGACATGCTCAGTTGTTCCATGGTAAGAGTTTTTCAGTTACACAAGAGGTACTAACCAATTTAAAACAGCTGTCTTAAGTAACAATAATTCATAAAATCTCAGTGCCTGTGGTGCAGGTTCAGCTGCATCCCAAAGTGGTAAGAATTAGGGGATAGAATTGCAAACTGTGATTCAGTGGAGATAATAAACTACAAAGGAAAATCCAGAGTTACCTGAACCTCTTCAGTAGTGTTGTTAACAGTCCATGAGGATGTTACTAGTGCTGGTGGACTTTTCTGTCCCCAGAACCTGGTCACTTTCCTTTCCTTTTGCTTTGTATCAAACACCAGACTTCCTTCTAAAAATATGATGTTCAACTGCATTTTCTCCTTCTCAAGCCACCATAACCTCTGTCCTTGAAAACAATGCTCACTGAAACCACTCTGTTTTGTCTTGCAGGAGGACAACATTTTTTTCCTATTATTTGACCTGCTCTGCAGATGTGGAGTAAAATTCATTATGGATGTTGACATTTTCCCTTCCAGTTCCACATTCAAAAATAAACATTTCATTACACAGTCAGTATGAAATACATTGTAAAATCTGGTTTTACATGATCAGATGCAGCTTGTTCGTGTTGGAGGGTAAAGCAGGCTGATGATGGAAATGTGTGTCTGCTGTTTTGAGGTAACACCATATTGGAGCTGAACAGACTGCCATCTGATTAATAGGCCCTCCCACCCAGAGCTGCTAAGATAAAATAGATGGCAGATTTTTGTTATTTTGGGCACACACTTCTCCACATGACATGGGTATGTCAGCCAACGTGGTGTGCTCACACACACTGTTTACATTACTTGATCCACGCTACCTGTCTAGGCTTCCAAAACTAATTGTTTTTCCTTTACTGATGGCAGCAACGTGGATGACCCTAGAGGAAGCATTTCATTAATTAGATTTCAGTCCCTTCTTGTTATTTTTCATGTGTTTAAAACAGCAGCTTATGCTATGTACAGTCTGAGGAGGGCACATCCCAGTTTGTCCCATCCTCTCATTCAAAACTCCATTAGCACGTTCTGCAGAGCACAACATCTAGTGGAATCACAAGATTTTTTTTCTCTTGTTGCTTTGCCCAGAGTTTTAAGATTCATGTCTCTACTTCCAAAAACCCATTTTAACCATTTACTGCAGACATACTCTGTGAAATCTCCACAAAATTGTCTGGCAAAATCCAGCAAGGCAGTTCCCTGGATTACATGGCTGTGTTGTAGCCAGCTGCTCCAGGCTAGATGTACATCCAAAGGGCACTGCTTTAAATTTCAAAACCCTCACACAGCTTTCCCTGAAACTGCTTTGTGCAGCCAACCAGCTACAGACCCAGGAAATGCTGTCAGCTGCTACTCACTGTAATTCCTCCTCTCAGCATCCTTTCTGCTTTTTGCTACTTCTAGACAACATTATACTCATCCATCCTAACTTAAAAAACCTATCTGAAAAACTAACTTGAGTATACCCCCATCTCTTATGCTTCTGTCAGTCTGTATGCATCAAGAAGGACAGAAAACACCAGTGATGCTGAGCAGGAGCAACAGTGGAGCAATCCTTTGGTTGATCATTAGTTATTCTCCTATAAAGATAGACCAGAATCCTGATGGTCACCTTTCCACCTTGGCCTTTGCAGGTTAGATACTGGAGAGTGGTCACTTGCTGTGATTCCCAGGAAACCAAGCATCAGCAGGACTGTGTGCCACATAACACTCTGTTATTACATTAACAGGAAAATTAAAATATACGATGGTTAAATGGATGTTAGGTCTTTGATTTGTGTGAATGAGGCTTGGATTTATCTTCCTGTCGGGTCACCACAAGAAATACAAATCATTTTCAATTATAACAGCTTGTCATATCAACCATTTTTAAGAAAATGGCTCATTGCTCTAATTTCTGAAGCAGATTTCAAGGTACATCATCTACTGCTGCCTCTTCTGACCTCACCCATGATGTGCACTGCAATTTTGGGAGGATCACAGGGTTGTGGGAGTCAGTCTCTTAAGTGTTTAATGTCTGTAGTTTATATTTTTATTCTCTTGACTCCAACCCAAGAGCAACTGGAAAGGGTATGTGCAATTACTTGGATCTTCAACAACATGAAAATTGTGCCTCAGGTATTCCTTGGAGTTTGTTGATCTGGTCACTGCTGCTGAGCAGCTGTGAAATACCCTTGATTTTCACCCACTGGTGAAATTTGGTTTTCCTCTGATAGCTCAAATTATTCATTTTTGAGAACGAGGAATTTCTGCTTTTTGAGAGCGTTTCTGTCATTTTGTGGCTGGAGCACCATCGGAACTGAGATGACCTATCAGTGATGACAACACCTTTCCTTTTCCTTACCTCTGGTTCCAGTCACACTATGCCGTGCCTTGCTCTGGGGAGGGAATGCAGGAGTGTGATGGATCATTCTATCTCTGAGGTGAGCAAGCCTCTGTGGTGCATCACCTCCAAAGAGGGGAAAAAGATGCCAAGTTATCAATCCCAGGCCTAGGAGCCTTCTTCTTGAGGATAAAAATCTGTTGCATGCACGGATGATAGATTTTACCAGAGCTGCCTTTCAGTTGCTGTCATTCAAGGAGATGAGGGTGGTCTAATACATATGTGACCTTTGCTGCAGGGAAGGAATTCTGTATTTGCAGCTTTCACGGCTCATCTGAACCCTCCAGTTAAGATCTTAGCTCAAAAGTAAGGTCTGGTTTCAGAGTCCCATCTAGTGATTCATCCACATGCCTAAGTAATTCGCTGGCTCATCTCAGGCATGTTTAGTCTTTTGTGCCTAGTTTTCATCTTTCACAGTTTTTAAATGTGTTAAAAACTTCTTGATGTGAAACCCACACCACTCCTTGGCTTGCATTTCCACAGAGTCTGCAACCCGAGCCTGCAGCCTGTGGTTGTTGCTTGTTGTAACTCAGGATTTACCTATAAGATGTAGAGTCTTCAAATGCCAAGAGTGTGATGTTATTCCTGCCACATTCCTATTCAGTCTCCAGCTGCACAACTGAGAAAAGCAGAAGACACTTTGGCAATGTCTTTACCCTGATATGCCAAGCAAGCCTTAGCCCATCTGACAGGGAATTACCACAGGGATAGGCACAAGACTCTCTCCCGGTCATGAGTGACATCTGCTTGCCAGCATCCCTCACTTGTTCAGGGCCTGTGGGCAGGGAATCAAGGTAGGACAGCTTTCCTCAGTGCTCTCTGGAATCCTTCTTTTACAAGCTATAGAATTATCAGTCTTGAACACTGAGGATCCAGTTAGAAAGATAGCAGGACCCTTTCCTCTTGTGTGTTTTCAATAACTTTCTTGGCCAATTTTGTCTCAAATTACTTATCTCCATGGGTCTTCCTTTTAAGCTTAACTTGGTCAGAAAAAGTATAATAGCGGTTTTTCACCTTCCTAAAAGGGTTTAACAGACCTTTAGGGTATAAGGCATTTTGCTTATATATACATATACATACATACATACATACATATATATATACACACACAGAATATATATATATATACACACATACCTCTTCCGTATTTTACAGGATTGTTGCCTTTAACTAATTTGTTTCAAAAAGTTATTGGATTCATAGGAATATTCTCCTTACTGCCCATTTCTTCACCCAGTGGCAGTCCAGGTTTAACTTTATTGTGGCTGGCCAGATCTGTGTTCTTGCTGGTGGTGGAGAAGACTTCCCATAGGATAGCTGAGATATCAGAAGTATGGATAACCGTGAGTCTTCTGTCTGGCTATTCTGATGCCCAGTCATAGAGAATGTTCATTTTTCTGACCTTTCTACATGGTGTTCCTCTGGCCCTCTGTCTTGCACTCCTTAATGTCACCCTCTTTTTAATGAGTCAGTTATATTTTGGCATCTTTTGCTATGCAAAAACATGCAAATAAGCTTATACTGAGCAGATTAGTTATGGCTGACATCCAAAAGAGATCAGAACATTTCAAGTCATGGCATAACACTGTAAGCCCTGCACAAACATGAGATCTGAGCATTTTGAATTGCACAAAACAAGATCTGGTCAGATAAACAAAGACAGAAAAAGTGAAAGACAGGCAGAGACCTAGGTGGCAATGTTTCCATCTATAGAGGGAATTTTAAACAAGAGCATTTGACTAATGTTTCCAGAGACGAGACTGGTTGAATGCCAAAACACAGTTTTCATAACCTTTAAACCTGAACTATGTAATTGTTGCATGAATCAAAAGAAAAAAAGTGACAGGTATGAACAAAGAAAATCTGTCAATTATGTGGAAAGGGGAAAGAATTATGCTGCAAGTAAGACAGCAAAAAGAGTTGGGGATGTAAGAATGAAGGAAAAAAAATAGTAACGTTGAAATTAAACTGTTTCCCCAGGTTGAAAAGAAATTTCAGTTATAATTAAAAAGCCTACACACATGTGACCTGCTGTCATCTAGAAACAATTATAATCCTGCAGTGGCTGAGAAAACAGATGCAGTCCCTCTGAATAGCTAAATTAAACCCAGTTCTTTTCCCCCTTTGATAAGGCATCCCAAAGTGAGCCAGAGTACACAGCTATTACACACTAATTAGCGAGACAAGGCACAGCCTCCTTTTACCAAGCAACCAAGCGGCCACTCAGCTGCAGCCCATCTGCCCCCTTCCAGCTTTGCACTGCTTCAGCAGAGTCGTGCAGCAGTGCAAACAGCAGCCACGGTGGTCTAAGGGGTCAACTTTCACAGGGAGAAGCAGTGTCTTTGTATATCTTTATATAGCCGAAAAAAATATATGAGCCAACTTCAGGCTCTTTAATCTTTCCCAAAGGCTTGCCTAACATCTTGTCCTTTTTCCCAGCTATGCCTGTTACTTTAATAAAAGATTTGGTCTATCCCTCCAGCCTTAACATCAGAGACAGGACAGTCTGAGACCATTCACCCTTTGCTCAATCCATGGGCAAAAAGCAATTATTCTACAATTTTAGGAACTGATATGACAGGAGGAAAAGAGCCGAACTGCCACTCCACATGCACTGCATTTCAAATGTAAATGTCTTGCTGAGCTCTGGCAATATTAAAATAGCCTCTTGGCTGTCAGAGGCTGCCCACAGGACTATCGTTCTCCAGCACAGAGTGAAAGTGAAACGAGATAACCCTGTGATGGGAACTGGGGCCTGAAGTCATTTCTCTTACACCACAAAGCTGCTGAAAAGATTAGTAATTGGAAACTGCTCTTAGAAGGTTCTTAATAGGATTCACCTCTCTAACCAGTGTGGTAGCCGGTAGGGTTACCTCTGAGGTCATTAATTAGTCACTACTTTAAATGAGCCTCTTTCTGTGTAACTTCATCCTTCTAAACTTTGTAACTTCAGTGTAGTTTCCATTTCAGGCATATGGCTTTCCCTCAATGAGGCTGTTAGAATGGTAATTCCCCCCTTGCCAACAGCAATCAAGAAGTAATAAAACAATTTGGAATCTTTATTCATGCATTAGATTTTCCTATCCAATAGATATATTTACATCTTAAATGTAGATTATTAAAAACCTGATGGTTTTAGCACTATATTAAATTTAGTGAAGAACACAGTGCATTTACTTCTAAGGCTCATCTCTGCTTTTCTTTTTTTCCAGAGGCTTAGAAAGACAGAGTCTCTTAATGAACCTTTGTTAATATGCACATTTATATGATCTGATTGGCCCCCGCAGCAGCTTAGGAAAACCTGTGAAAAGGCAGCTGACAGAGTTACCAAAAACCCCTGCTAATTGGAATTATTAATTGTTTATAGATGCATTTACCACAAAGAGAAGAAATTAAAGGCAGTAACAGAAAACCCTTCAATTTTTCAGGCAAGACAGTCTAGCAAAATGGGAGTAAAAACATGTTAAATGGCATATGCTCAGGTTCTAATTATGCGTCCTTTTTTAAAATATCAGTCCAACAGGTAAGATCAAAGTCTTTAACTTTGAGACCTGCTCTCTGCTCCAGGTGCAGTTTCTGCCCAGTTAGCAGAGTACCTGCAGAGGGTGCAGCCCAGTCAGACACAACACACCCGCGGCTGGTCCCACGGGTGTTGTTAGCTTTTGCTAGACCTGCCTTTAAGCGCTTTGCTGACTTGGCTGAGGGTCCTTGGAAAGAAGCTGGCACAGACTCCGAGCCAGCAGCGCAGCTGGGAGCTGCACCCTGGGGGATGCAAGCCTCCTTCGTTGAGTTTTCATTGAGTTGCCCTTCCCTCCACTGTCAGCCCTCGCTACTCCAAGCACAGGATGATGAATTTCTAAATTTAAAAAAAAGAAAAAAAAAAACAACTGATGAAGAAATATACAGAAGAATTGTGAAAAGCTTGGGTATTCACTCGTGGAGGAGGAGACTTCCGCTCCAGGCTTGGTCCAGAGGATAGACAGGGAGAAGCTCTGAACTGCCGCACTGGGATGAGATTCAGGACGGAGAGGAAGGCTCTGCCCCCTGGAAGGGCTGCCTGAGGGAAGGATTGAGTGTTTTGCATTGCTTTTGAACTGGGGGACCCAAACTTGAGCTTGCTAAGGGCAATTTGCCAAGAGCCCGAGGGCTGCCCCTAATCTGTATAGGCATTTGCATAAGTGGCTTTTGTTGTGATTTCTAGGGGTTTTTCTAGGGGTTGGGAGTTGTTTTGAACTCTTGGAAATGCTCTTGGTATGTTGGCATGGTTTTATGTGGCAAACACTCTCAGTACAACTCATACATCTGACTGAGAGGAAAAAACAGTGTACAAGCACCACACTTCTCACCCACTGTCTTGTGGCAGCCTGCTCTGGTTCAGCTCTCCTCAGGGAGAAAATCTTTTGTGTACCCAAAAGGGGGATCTTCTAGGTCTCTAGCACTCATTCTCATGGGGGATTTCGACTTACCACATGTTAGAAATACAATGCAGCAGAGAGGGACCAGTCTGAAAGATTCCTGAGTGCGTGGAAGAAAATTACCTTACAGAGCAGGTGAGGAGTCAACTAGGGAAGGTGCCCCACAGAAGGGACTGTGGTTGATGTGATGGTTGGAAGCCACCTCTGGCTTCCAAAGATCATGAAATGATAATTTTTTGTTCTTGGAAGTAAGGACAGAGGTCAGCAGAAACAGCCTGTTTGAGATGAGAGCTTTGACTTCAACTCAGGAAAAAAATTAAAGGTTTAAGACCTTTAGAGGAAGTGGAAAGCAACATAAGCACAAGGATGTTGTGAGGTTGTCCAGGAAGAAAGTTAGGAGGGTTAAATCCCTTAAATCCAACTTGAACTTAATCTGGTTACTGTCATAAAAGACAATGAAAATGTTTCTACAAATGCATTCACAGCAAAAGAAAGACTAACTAGAATCTCCATCCTTTACAGATGTGGAGGGAAACATAGTAAAAAAATAAGCTCGGCACTGAGGCCAATCCTCATCAATAACTTCATCAATGATCTTGATGAAGGAATCAAATACATCCTCAGGCAGCTGGAAGGTGTTGCAGCACAGACTGGAATGGCACCCCCTGGTCTCCAAATTTAAGGTAAAACTTGTGGAACCAAGGAGATGTTCAGATACCATAGCCAGGGAAGAGGTCACAGCCTGGCAGAGTTCAAGAGGCTTTTGGAAAATACTCTAGGGTACATGGTGTGAATCTTGGGGATGGTGCTGTGCAGGGCCAGGGGTTGGGCTTGATGATCCTTGAAGGTCCCTTCCAATTCAGCTTATTCCGTGTTTTTATGATTTCAGATATTTTGGCTGTTTCTATGCCTGTTCATTTTTAGTGCTTCTGTGCCTTAAAGGAAGAAAAATACTTCTCAGTATTTCCATGGTCCTTAGAAATGTCCCAGCATATAAATCAGCTGTTTTGGCTGTTTGCTGGAGATAGGATTTGTCTATTTCCCTTTATTTGTTTTATCTTCCAGACAAGATGATTAGAAACTGCTTGTTGATTGAATGTTTAGCGGAACAGCTTTCTCCTCACTATGTAATACAGGGAGCAGTTCAGGAAAATTGCCTCATGAACTTTAAATACTGGGCAAAATATGATGTTATGTCTGCTGGATTCATTTGAGTGAGATAAGCACACTGTAGGAAGTCCCATATCACTGAGATCTACTCAGGCTGTGCTGAAGTCAAAATAAGCCTTCATTTCTAGTTACTTGCAGCAACTGGGCATTTGCAGGTCCTGCAAGGTAATGGCAGTGTGACTGAGTGGGGAGGAAACAAGGCTGAGGAGAGACATTACGCTTTGTTCTCAGTTCTGCCATGGATTCTTCTATGTATTTGAAAAGCCTCCTGTAATTCTTGAAAATTGTCACCTCCATAGCATGCCTGGCAAAAAACCCCCCATCCTCCCTCAGGTTCCTACACCTTCTGGTAGGGGGTATAAAGGACTTTCTGCATGGCAAGTACCCTTTCCTGCAAAGGATGAGTGAGGCAAAAGGACATTGCTGGGCAAGATGGTAGGTGCTGGTGAGCTTGGGAGAGATGGGAACGAGGGGAAACTGGCAAACTTCAATGACAAACCACATCCTTGCCTCTCAAGCCGTTGTGGAAATTCTCCCTCCCTTTAAATGACATCCCAAAGCCACTGTGGTTTTACTTGTGTGTGGCCAGAGGAAGAGGTCTGAACGAGGCAAGGCTTCAGTGCACAAACCATAAAAGCTCAGTAGCCACCCAAATAAAAACTGGAAATGAGCAAATAAAAGAAAATCCACCAATATGTATATTTCAATGTCATGTTTAAGGCCCATTCACACTTGAAGAAAAGCAGAAGGATGAGTAATGGCGAGTAAATACTTGAGGCTGGCAACACTAAGACCTTTTGTTTGTTTAGGAAATTAATTTCAAGGTCATCCTCCCTCCACTGCTTTTCCACAGTGGTACGTCCAGGTTGCAAGCTGCCCCAGCTCTGACACGCAGGAGCCCTGTGGATTTCCTGACCTTGCCTGAGGAGAAGCTGGACCTGCAGAGAGCAGGGAGTGAGGAGCTCAGCTGCCTGAGGGGGCTCCTCTGCCCCAGAGCAGCTCCATGGGCATTGCTGGGAAACCATGCTCACGAGGCCTCCAGCAGCAGATGACCTCTCTGCTGAGCAGACCCGCGCGTTGTGGGCCAGGAGTTTGTGCCTTTCTGATGATGTCGTGCCTGTGGAGGCTGGGAATGTTACACCCTCAGATCATGACTGAATTCCAGGCTCAAAGCTCTGCTGAAGTGACATCACCAAACAGTGCCAGCTATAACTGTAGGGTTTATGCTGCAAGTGGTCATGCAGCTGGGAGCAGGTCTGAAAGTCCTGCTTTCATTTTGAGTTGGATAATCTTAGAGGTAGTTTTAAGGCAGGCTTGGGTTCAGCTATTCTTATTTAAACCATAACTTTTTCATCTTTCCCAAACGGTGTGCTTTGGTTGTTATGGTTCTTGTAACTCAAAACAAGTAGAACAAAAATACTGCATTACACACAGCCCCAGGGGAAGGCACTGAGACCCTCCTCCTCATTCTGCAGACCCCCCAGAAACTCTTCAGTCTGACCATGCTCCCTGGGTATGTTAAAGGCCAGAAATATTAGTAATTAAATCCTTCTCCTTGCATCAGTGATCCCATGGAAATGCACAACTAAAACTACTTTGGCTGCAGTTTCAGGAAGTCTGGGATGCAGACTCGGTCTAAAAAGGGATTCAATGTCTGGCAAGAGAACATACAGATGAGGAAATGCATCTTTGACACATGTAGCTCCATTGTGTGTACATCTCTTCTAAAGGCTATTTTACAACTGTCTTGGAATGAAAGTGCTGGGACAGCCTAGAGATGGTCACCAGCAGTTCACCAGAGGTCACAGAACTCATGTTCCTATACACTGGCACGTGTAGGCAGACCCTTTCTCTCCTCTCTACTGGCACAAAACTGAAGGGCACAAGGCAAGGCATTGCAAATAGACAAAAATGACACCATAGCTGCTAAGTCTGAAAATCTGGAACTAACATAATTATTTTGCCAGTGAACGTCTTTCTCTTTTTGTTGGGTTTTTTTTTGGTTTTTTTTTTTCATTATTTCAGTTGACTACACTTTTCTAAAGACTAGATTCTGATGGAACTAAGAGATCTCTGTGAGCTTCCATCATTCTGGGCTTTTTAACCCTTGGAAGTCTGCCTTCATCACATTGTCATTGTCATAGGTGCTCTTCTCAGAGGAGTTATTCCATCTGAAAGGCAGGGGTCCCAGTCCTTCTCTCAGCCCAGACTCACACAGCTGTGGTGCAGGTGGAATGGGGTTGTCTGGTGGTTTTAAGGGAAGGAACAGTTATTTCAGGTAAATTCTATAAAACTATTCTCAGCAATAGGTCTTCCTGTGCAAGCTGGATGTACATTCAGCTGTAAAACTACGAGCAGGGGTCACCTGTCTACAGCACCTCCAGCCCTAAGGAGGTTTAAGAACCCATCTTGGTTAGCTCAAGACAGAGGCTGAGAAGGACAGGAACTCACTTTACTTCGCCTGTTGTTTTCACAGAGTGTAATGATGCCTGTGACTCCTGAAAACTTGCCATTCCCTGTTGTTTAGTTCCTCAAAATAATCATTACCTCATGAGATTACCTGCCAGGTCCCTTCCTTATCTGGTATGGGGTCTCTTTTGCTCTTCACCTCCCTCTCTCTGAACTGGGAGCTGCCTGCCAGTCTTCCTCACTGATAAAAACATCCTTATCTTCACTGGCATACCTTGTTTTCCTAGACAAACTGGGGCCTACATCCCTATAGATAAGTCCATCTCTTGTTTACTGCTTCCCATATATTCCTTTCCTACAAGTGATCTGGTCATCCTAGCTGGCTTTTCTCTGTCTGCCTGGCTTTTGGCAGTATGGAACAGGGTTTAGCCTTAACAGCACACATACTATTGGGCTTTAAATTCTATCAAGGATAATACTCCATCTACAACCACAATATGCCATTAAGCACACAATTACAGGTTGTTTTCTTTGCAAATTAGCAATGCAACACCACGATCTGTGTGTAAATCAGCAACAGATTTATTAGCCACCCACCTTGTCTTCGACTGTAATGACTCTGATCTCATTGTTGGAAGCCCAAAAGGATAAATCACAGATGTCTTGCAGGTTGTGACTTCAGTTTTTTACTGCATTTATGGGGTGAAACAGATTTATGAATACTTCAGCAACGCAGATTAAAAGCTGGAATTCATTGGCAGTAAGTGCTGGTCTGTTGTATAAGGCTGTAATGATCATTGGTATTGATTAAGGAGCTGCACAGTATCTGTATTCTTCCCCCTATGTTTTAGCAAAAATGTACAGTATATCTCTATAAATATACTACAATATCTTTCTCATGGTATTAATAATGCATTTGATTCTGAGAGTGAACATTTACTGCACTTTACTAGGTAAGTGGTTGCAGATTTTAAGTTTCTCAATTTGAGAGCAGGGATGATTGACTCCTGGAAGAAACAACATATGGTTTATTACGGTAAAGCATATCACTGTTGGTTGTTATTGGGAGGAATTTTCAAACCCTTTAAATTGTATGCTAGAGGAGCTGCTTTGAATTGCTCACCCTGTTTAAAGAGAAACTGATGTCTGACTTATTATCTGGCATCTGCACATACAATGTCAATCAAAAAGTCCACCAGTGAGAAAAGCTTGTTCCTACCCTTGAGCTGCTTTAGCATACCCATTATTTCCTCTAATGTAGTCAAAACATTCTACAGTTCCCACAGTCTCAGATTCAAGTAAACACCCCTTCAGAAATAATAGTTTAAGTTGTCACCTAGTCAAAGAATCCAGCGAACTCAATGAAAAATGACAGTGAGGGCCTTCATGATCAGACCTCAGTGTGAGGTACAGACTGCCTGGTGGGGTAGGAACAGCAGTCCCTCCAAGTGCAACACGAGATGTTTCAGGGTCTCCTGCAAAAATGAGGCAGTGGAATGGCTCTAGCTTTCCTCTATCTGAGTGATTCAAGTTCGGCACCGCTTCAGCAAACACAAGCAGCAGTGACTGCAGTCCTGTCACACTGTCCCGACCTGGCTTTTAAGGGATCTCTGCATTTGCCTGTACCTTGTGCTTCCAACTCTGCCTGGGTCTTGCTGCCTTCGCAGTCCCAGCCTTAGAGTATAGACATTTATGGTGGCTTGTAGACTGGAAAAGAAAATTACCTTATGGCTGGGAATGTTTTCAAATACGTTTGACCAGAAAGAGATCCCTCAGGAAGAAGTTGTATTTGCTTTGAAGTGGATTATTCAGCACCATAATTCTTTTCCTTCACCATCTCTGAACAAGGGTAGGAACTATGGTGCAGCTGAACACATCTGAAAATTCTTCTCACACTCAGAGAGAAAAAGCTCACCATCACAATCCTAAATGATTAAATGATATTCTTCCCAAGTGGATATGTGAGATTTTAACTACCCAAGAGATGGAAACCCTAAGCCCAGTAAAAGGGAAAGGAAGTAGAGTGAGAAAATTCATGATTGTTAATAGTTCTTGTGTGGGCAATCATTCAGCTTTCAGTGCTAGAGCTGAATCAACCTTTTGAAGCCATCTTTTGTTGCTAAATCAGTGTAACCTTTTCATGTTGTTGTCACCGCCAATGTGCTTGTGCCATTTACATAGTGGATATACCCCATACACATTTTCTGTTTAATATTCTCTCCTGTTGTCACAGTGTCACTCAGCGTGTGGGAGGGTGGTGAGGTGAGCAGTCACATGCTCCCCCACGGTGTTGGGGTGATGAGAGCACTCTGGCAGTACTTTATGCAGCATTGAAATCCTGACTGATGCTCCCACTGACAGGGGGAAAAACAGCTCTGGGCTTGGACCCCAGTTCTGCAAGTTCTTGTCGCAGATGTAGAGAACAGGGCTGGTAAAATTCACCCAGTAAATCCCTCTGCCTCGAGGCAGGAATAATTGCATCTCAGTCATTCCTGGTAGCTGTTTGTCTCATCTACCCTTAAAGACATCCAGTGCTGGAGACTACCTAATCTTGTCAGACAATCTGTTGTGTGCCTCACAGTCCTTGCCACTGAAAACATTATATTATCTACTAGACATTTCACAGGGGATGGTTTCTTCCAGTTTTTATCTTTCATTCTGGACATGGGTCAGGGTTGAGAAGTTCATCCCAAAATATTCATTCCCAAATATTCTGTGTGCTCTGCATGCTGTTCTGCTGCACCTTGGTGAAGCTGAACATATGCTGTTCATTCTGTGAACTCTCACCTACATCACAGGAAGAGTAACAGCACACTGTTAGCAGGGCGTCTGGTCTCTTCCAAACATTGCACAAAGGACCCTTGAATAACTAGAAAAATTAGCAGGCTGGGATTACTTCTACAGTGTCCCTTGCTAAGCATGGCAAACCAGGCTCCTCTGCACTCCTCTGTGTCTGGCACCAGATTTCTTTTCCTCAGGATGGCAGTTCCACCTCGCCACGAGGATGCAGTTGCTCTGCTGTTTTTTTCCTGCTCTGCACAAACCTTTTCTACCAATGTGATGTCTTTGACCTCACACAGTTCTGCAGTTCTCCCGTGCAAAGCTACCTGACAGGTCTGCTGACTGTGTTTTAAGGTTTTAGCTGGAGGAAAGTTGTGGCGTTGCATGGTGCCTCTAATTCTCTCCTGAACTAAGGATCAGGTTCTTTCATGAATAGAGGGGTAAGCCATGCTAGGACATGGGGGCACAAGTGAGGGGAATCGAGAGGATGACACGCTAAGAGCAGGTCCCTTGCTCAGTATGCAAAATGCTGCAAGCCATGCACAAACATTAAATCGTATCTGCAGCTGTGGACAGTTTAGCCTCCTTATCCTCAGCATGGTGAGGAACACCAGTTTTTCTTGCTGTAAGACATTGTTCCACATTTGTAAGTCAGTGACTGTTTGACCCTTCGGTTGTCAGAAGACAGGAAAATAACCTTGGAAGCTTGACAAGACATAAATACCTTCCTCTTTGTCCAGAATTACTAGGATTATACGCAGGGTTGCGCAGGAAGGATTATCACATGAATGGGTCTGAATTTTGCTGGCTCCATGTGCAATTCTGTCATTTCTCTTCCTGGAACAGTACTGAAATTCTTACAAAAGTGTCAGCAGTTTAGAGGTCATAATAAGCAACTGAAAGGTAGAAAATCATTTAAAGCCTGTTTCAAAATGCCATGGCTGTCATATGACTCCAAAAATCCTCTTCTATTTTCATTTCCCAGCCGAGGGGAGGGGGTATTAAATTATGTAAATCAACCACAAATTGCTTAACCTTTCCTTGAGTGCACTGTAACTGGGGAGGGCGAAATAAGCCCATTATCAGCAACAGAGCAGCAAGCCCTTTTGGGGAGCTCCAGTTGATTCTGCTTACCCCCTCCAGTGCTGCTGTGTAAATTGCTGTTTGTGAACTTTGCCTGTCTCAGTTCAGCTCTTCTCATCCCAGGGCTAGAGCTGCACAAAATATCCAAAGTGCTTCAAAGACAGCAGTGTGGAAAGCACCATATTCCCAGCATTCTGTCACTGCACCCGCATGGCTGTGCATTAGTAATAACTGATGACAGCCAATAAAATCAAATAAGTACATGTGCAAATGGTAATGGAGGAGAATAAAACTAAATAATGCCTTAGCAGGCCCTGATTACCTTGATCTTGGCTTGCTGTCATACTAGTCTGTCCTCATTGGGGAAAAGACATGAAGTTCTACAATCTCTTCAGCAGGAAAGGTATGCATGAAGGGGTTTTCATAGGTAATTATTTACAAATTCCCTGCAACCACGCTGCCTCTGTTGTTTTTATTAACCTAATAAAATATATTATCTGGAGAAAAGCTTGGTGCACATAGCAGTTAAATTTATATGTGTTATTCTAGTATGACAAATATTTTGTTATAGTTTGCTAGCAATTATTCAGAATAACGCAAACAGCTTGGTATGATTGTAGCCTTGTGAATTGACATTTGAAATATTTATAAGTACAGCCATCCTGCCATATGGGCCCTCTTTGGAGTTATCAGTCACCGCATCCCTCTGCCTCTGCAGCTTCACATTCTGATGCTGCCTGCTTCTGCATGTCGAAGGAGCAGAGCTGTGGGCAGCAGGACATTCCCCCCCCTTCAGCCATAGCTGCCAGGCAGGACAGAGGAGAGGGAGGCTGGTGGAGCACAGGGCTGCCGAGGGCTCTGCGGACATCGGCGTAACGCTCGCACGTTTAACGCCACGCGGACAATACGGCGTAATGGATCCCTCTGAAAGTGAGTTTTAAATGCAAAAAAACACCCATCACTGATTGTTCACTTTTGAATGGTGTTATTGTAGACTGGGGAAACAGAAGGCATCTCTCCTTGGCCTGCTGATTTGCAGGGTCTCTTCACATCATGTAAAATGCATGTGATAGCCCAGCTAGCAAAAGCAGGACGTGTCATGTTTTTTTCCCCTAAAATGAGTCTTTCCTCTCTCACACCCAATAGCTTATGAATAAAGAGATGGTATTTGTTCATAAACAATTGTTCATAATACAAATTTGTCCATAAAACAAAACCCTTTCAACAGAGTCTCACATCTGTGCAAAACTCTCATTGCTCTCAGTGAAATTCCACTCAAAGGAATGATAACAGGGTATGTCCTGAGCAAAACCAGGCACCAAAACATGTGTGCTGCATTCTTTCTTTGACCACTTAGTCGTATGTACAAAATCTTCTGCATCAAAGAATGAGGTGGAAATTCCTCCTGTGGTTAATTCATTAAAGTCTTGGTTTAAGGCCTGGGAATTTCAATCAAGTGCAAGGATCATTGGAAACTCGGGAGGAGGAAAGTAAAAAAAAAAAAAACAAAAACAAAACGAAGGAAGAGCAAAGAAGAAAGAAAAAAAGGATTTTCTACACACATAAAGACTCTTGCTGATTTAAAACCTTGTTAACTTAGCTGAGAGTGATATTTGGTGAGTGGTGCATTTTGTGTGTGTAGAAAGCAAATCCCAGAGGATTCTCAGGCTTGGTGTATCTAAAAAAGAGACAAAATAGGTAGGAAAGTAATTTTTTGCTAGCTCTAGGGAATTGCTGCAGCCAAGCTGGGCAAACAGCTCAGAGAATTAAGCTCCCAAAAGTATATTTTCTCCTCTGAGTGCAAAGGACTTTATGAAGCAACTGGCAACTTCATGTCGCCTTTGTCTCCATGGTGTTCAGAAAAGCCCAGAAGAACAAGGATCAGTGAAAGAGAGACAACTTCCTAAATGAGACAGTGAAAGTAGATGAAAAATGCTCCTCTTTTTGATAACAAATACTCCTCAAGGTGACAGACATAATGAAAGACTGATCAGAATGTCTTCAGCCAGGGGGAGGAGGCCTATCAGGAACCAGACCTTCTGTTCTTTTTGCTCCCACTTTGCTGGTCACCTTACACTCAGTGTTCAAAACAATCTTGGTGAAAAGCCTCCAAAAATTGTCCAAGAAGGGTCCCATTGGACCACAAAGGCCAGGAATATTTGCGTTTCAGAATTCATCTTGAGAAAAATAATTCAGGCAAGCTTCTGTTGCTATTTGTGGTTTTGGCCTTTGCCCATATTGTGTTAGATGCTTTTACAATTTCTCCATCTCTAATTAAATACACGCCAAACTGAGGGCAGTGAAAGGAAGCAGAGAGCATCTTGTCTTCAGGGAAACTCTCCAGTCTCTCTGGGTAAGCTACAAATCGGAAAGGCCCTGAGCATAGGGCTCCTCCTGAAATAGAGGAGACAAATGAGAAATATGGGCTTTGTTCAGAATAAAAAGCAGATGAGGCTCAAAGGCACTAAGGCACAAAAGGATTAGGACACAGCACAGCCTTTCATTTGTCATGTGCAGCTCAGCTGGGACCCAAACAACACCTTCGATGCCTCCTGCTCTTCATCTTAAAGGAAAATCCAGAGACTCCCTCCAATTCATACATAAAATGATGTTGACAGAGAGCCATGTTTGAAGACATTGTGGCTTTTTGTTCCAGATAATTATTCCCCTTGTACAGGCTGACTGTCACCAGAGAAAGGATAATTTGGGCCACAGTGCATCTTCCAGGCAAAAGGATCCATTACTTGGATAGGATGCTGGAGGGTTAAGGATAGATGGCAGGATGCGACAGTGAAAACAGATCAGATGGTGTTGGGTCTGTCCAAATTTCATCTGTAAATGGCTCTGCCATACTGCTGTAAGTCACAGAGGCTTGTTTGAGTTGAGAACTCTTTTTAAAATTGCCCCTTGCTTTCCCAGATGAGTGCCCATGTCAGCCAGCCAGCAGCACCAGGGCACTGCAAGCACCAGGGAAACTCCTAGATGGCTCAGACCCTAAGACTGTTGATTCTACCCAGCTCTTGCACAATAAAGATTTCTGGTGCTCATTTCACTGGCCAGCCAATGTGTTCTGTTCTGGTTACACAACAGGCTGCACAAAGCACCTTAGTAAAGCAGCATCCCAGGAGGTAATTTTTGTAGAAGTGAATCAATCAACAACCTCTAGAAATATTTGACCTGGTATAAACCAGCCTTTGCTCTGATGATAAAAAAGCAATTTCTTCCATTTTGATTTGCTGTGGATTGATCCCTTAGTCAGTTCTATTTTCATATCATTCAACATGCACAGGAGTTTACAAAGCCTATATTTATTGATTGCTCCCTGGACCATTTAGACAGAAATGTCTTGATTTTCACCTTGGTTCTCTGCCGCAAGACAGCAGCACTCCCAAAGAAGCAGGTGAAATTCCGGTGGTGTAAAAGTGGTGGAAGCCAAAGCAGAACTGAGAATCAAGAAGTCTCATTGATCATTGCTCACAGTGATCTTTCAGCTACCCTTATCAAATATTAACAATAATGACTTATTTATATAGCACCAACTGAGAGCTAGGTGCAAGAGGATAGGCGTAAGTCCCAGAGAACTAACAAACTAAATAATAAATACATATCAATCTAAAATAATAAATAATAAATCCCATATTCCAGTGTCACTTCATTTATTTTTTTCTTCAGAGCTGTTTGCCCCTACTTTCTCTGATCAGCAGGAGGGCTTGGTTAAAAAGATCATATAAGAAATTAATCTCTTTGATGTTTACAAAGGCAATAGGGCTTTCACACCTTTCTAAGTGCAATCCAGCTGCAGGTAAAGAATTCTGAAGCTTGTGAAAGTGCTAATTAAAGCCAGTAATAACATGATTCACCTTCTACCCTGTTCTGAAACACCCAGTGGCTTTTTACCAGGAGGAGAGTTTTATCTCCAGGGCACTACTTTTGAGGAGCTCTCTTGTTCCAGGGATCTGCAACACAGCAACCACACAGGCTAGAAAAGGAGGAAGCCAAGTTGTTTAAATCAATCCTTGTCATAGGATCCCACTGTTTATTGATATCCTGAAGGTGAAAGGTTAATGCTTTACTCAGGAAACCACTCATCCTCCAAAATACTATTATTGTTTATCTTGCTGAAATCTATTTTTATATTTCCCAAGACATTTTTATTTAATTTCTGTTCCAGGTTGTCTTTCCTGTTTTCATAGTATCAGTGTACAGACTTAATCCTTTTCCAATCTGATACTGCAAGTTGTGATGGAAAATGCCAAGTGTCTGGTATTTTTTGAAATAGAAAGATTAACAGAAAGAAAAATTATTAACTTGAGGCTACTTGTTTTATCCCAACATGAGTTATCTAGGGCTCCAATCAAGCAATGGAGCTGAAAATAACAGATCAACTAGAATAAACATTTGTCCCCAGGAATAATATGTCTTGTCACTTTAGTAGCTTGGAACATGTTCTCATTTATCCAGCCATTTTCTTGCCAGAGCAATTATAAATGGCCAGTTTTAAACGAGGTCTGTTTCCATTGATTTTATTCTCAAGTCTTTTTTTTTTAAGTCTTTTTACCTTCTGGTTAATAAAAGAGCATGGAAGTGAAAGGTGCATAAATCTGCAGTGTACACAAATAGCATTTCATGTGTGCGGCTTGGCCTGTGAAATTCAATGTGAAGGAACTTCAGGTGAAATATTAACTACCTACACTGTAAATAACTACTAACATGCATGATAATACCAGTAAATGGATGTGTCACTTTAGAGCAGCAAGGTGTCTGTGATGCAGATCCAGAAATAATTGTCATGTTCTTCTTTTCTCGGTATTTAGGATCTTCCTCTCCTTAGGGCTGGCTACTGAGAATAGTTAATAAATTCCTGGTCTGATACAGGTCAGCAAATACTACATACCTACAATCATTAACCTGGAATTAAAATAATATAGTGAAAGGAATCAGAGAACTTGAAGAATATTAGTTCTTTGTTGGAATTGACATAAATCATGTGCAGTTAAGACCATAGAAAATACCAAGGTCCAACTATAACCACTGAGAAGTTATGGAGAGACTTTCTTTGTATAACCATTTTTATAACATTGTCAAAGGTGAAAAAAATTGCTTCATTTTTCAATGCCTACTGATTTCCTATGTATTAAAGTGCAGTCTGCAAGTGTCATTCTAATCAACTAGGAAAGCCCTTCCTAAATAGAACTGTTCATTTAACATGACAGTTCCTTGCATCCTGAGTGGTGTTTCTTCCCCAAGGTTTAGACTGAACCCAGGACCTACTGCTTGACCAGCTCTGTCATCCCATCAGGACAGCCAAGAGTGGCTTTGCCACAACAAGGTACATTTCCACATTCAGTTCCAGAGACCTGCCAGACCTCCTGGGAAAGCCTGAGTACTCTCCAATGCATTTTACCTGGACAGAACTGTCTGGGAAAATCTTCCTCGGAGGTGGCCCTGCTGGATCCTTCCCTCTGGGAATCACAAGCTCAGCAGTACTTGGAGGCTTCTAATGAGTGTAGAGGGATTAAGCAGTTTGCTCTGTAACATTCCATGCGGCAGTGTCTGGCTTAGAAATAGAAGCTGCTATTTCGATCTTCCCCTTAGAAAGTAAACCTTTTGTATTTTTATGGGATGCTCAGAATTGGACAAATTCTTGTCAAATTCAGTAAAGCAAAAAAATTTTTAATTGCAGATAAGTCTCTTGACTTAGTCTCCAAAACATGGGGTACAGCCAGAAACTCACAGCTCAGGCCTCTTTTCGTTTGGCACTTTCTTCTTCCTGAATCTGCCTACTCATGATCTTTCCTCCTTCCCTTTCTGGGAAAGCCATCATCTGCATGCTGAAATGCCAGTACTCACCTTCCTGCACACAATAAATCCTCACAAAGCAGCCTGCAATATATTAGCCTTCCAAGAGTCACAGCAGGCAAGGAAGTCTTCAGTTTGGGTGCAAAATTGTGGAAAGGAAAGAAAATAAATCAAATTCTATTTGCCAAAGGGCAAAATTTGCCTTCAAGTCACTGGCCCTGAACTGAAGATTTATGGAGGGCGGGAATGAAGTGATATAGTCCTTGAACCACATCCTGTTGGCCTCCAGGGTCCCAAAGGTGAGGGCCATTTTCTGGCCCTCCAAGTTTTTCATTGGATGGGTTTGCTGACAGGCTTAAGCATCCCACAGAAGCCATGCAGGCAATGGTTCCTTGGACAACTACTGGCAAGTGCAGGTTTTTTTGAGTTAATTTCTGCTGCTGAGAGCTGGCCATTCGTTCTCCTTTCCTGCAATGTAAGCAATTAAACTTTGCCATTCCTATTTGCATCTTCCCAGTGGTTCTCAGACACTTCCCACTGAGGGTGATTCTGGTGTGTGAGGGAGATCTCTGCTGCTGTGAATGCAAATCTCAGACATGACCCCATCCAAGGCAGGCCAGGGAAAAACACCTGTATAGTGAGAGATATTTCCCATACTGGCAAGCTGCAAATCCTCTTTCTGCTCCTGCTTGCTCCCAGAGGTTTTCACATGTATTTCTCAGTTCAGTCAAAGCTCTTGCACCTCTTCCTCCTGCTCATCCTCACATCTGGATGTGTGCACACATGGCTCCAGGTGCCTTCCCAGAGAGCTGAGTGTCAGTAAGGCCAGGATTAGCATATGCTGCTGGACACCCTCCTGGCAGAAACAGCCCTGCCAAAAACCACAGAGATCCTATAAAAGAGTGTAGAAGTTTGACCCTGTTTGAGGCTCAATTTGAGCTTGTTCCTTTTGATTCTCCTTTAGTAGCTTTTCACTGGCAGAAAGAAAATGCCTGCATCATTATTAGACACAAGCTTTGCTCTCTGTCTTCAGTGAGGCTTTAATCTCCAAAACACTCATAGCATAGACAAGGAGGCAGAGACCCTGAGAGACATGCTTTGCCTGTGTGTTGGGAGTTTCTCATTTAAGTATTTCCTTATAAAAAATCCCGATCACTTTCTACTTCCTCCCTCCATCCACTACTGGTCTTTCTCATTTACTCCTAAACCTCTCCCTTGCATCACAACCTCTCAGCATTTCTTTTTGAGGAAGCAGAGCATTTTCATTTCCAAATGGTAGCTCCAAATGCTGGTTTCCAAATGCTGGATTATTTCAAGAAGGCAAACATGTGCACACATTTTCTCATTAAAGAACTAAAAAGGTAACGATCAACTCCTAAATGCCACGCGCAGTTGCTATTCCAATTCAAGCACAGCATGTAATACAAGCGGCTGCGGTAGGCTATAACATTATAAATGACACCCCATTGGTGATGGAGACAAATCAGATTATGTGTGAGTAGGTTATTGATTGTGCTTAGATTTCTTAATCTCTTAAATCAATGAAAGGATAGTAAATAACAGAGACAATGCGTGCTTGGACAGCAAAGCATCTCTTAATACTTAGGTTTTAATGAGCATTTTTTAATAGTCAGTAATATCCTAACTGGAAAGATGCTTGGCCAGCTCAAAGTATAGGTTACTATTTATTACCAAGATGCCTCAGTCTAGATTTCCTCTCTGTTTATACTAGACATCAATTCTGATTTACCTCTTGTTGAGTTAATGAAAACATGTTATGCAGTTTTATTAAAGAAAATAAAGTCTTCAGTTGACTGCCTCTGAAACAGTACAACAAATTCTGAGGAGATTAGCATAAGGATTAAACATACAGATTTTGTTGCAGGAGTTGTTTTCATGAATACATTCTTAATTGATTGTCGCAAAACAAATACGCACTTTGGTAATGCATGCTGAGTCTCCAATTCAGCATTATTTTAATTAAGTCTTTTGAATGATGAATTTCAGTACAGCAGATGTTCTTGAGTATTCAGGTATATAAATAACAACCAGTGTCAGCATCTGATAAGCCTACAATTTGAGAGTTTAAGCACATATGAAACTCGGCCAATTGTTGAGAGCTGAAAATGGAAGGAATTTGCTAAACCACTGCTTGCACCTGTTTTGAATTATGATGCTGTTTCCTCCACACTAACCTCGGGGGAAAGAAGGAGAGTCTTGTGTGTAGTGCCAGAACGCAGGGAAGATGCGTTCACTTCCCATTTGCAGTTTCTCATTAACCAGCTTTAGCAGCTGATCTTTGAGAACAGGGAATTCCAGTATATTTTAAGTACTGAGTATTTTATTCAGCAGATCTCTCTGCATAGCCACAAGCATTTAGTTACAGAATTGAAGGTAAATAAAAAAATGCCAAACCCTGTGGTGAAGTGATTTTCAGGTTAAAATTATGTCTCCTCACAAATAAATATATCTTCTGTATGCTAGGCAGTCATTTGTCTTTCAAATAAAATCTGTTTGACAGGGTGTTCAGTGAATTTAAAAATGTTTGATATCACCTTGAGCTTTAAATGAGACAATAAACATTATTGGTCAGCAAAGTTTTTGGGTGTGTTCTCATTAAATTTTCATATAGGCTTTTAATGAGTGGATACACTTGTGTGCATGGAGTTCTTGAGCCTTAGCTCCAGGCTGTTCAGAGTCATCACCCTTTTGCTGTGGGAAACATGTTGATAAATGGACTTGGCTTTCTTTGGTAACTTGACATTTTTATTGCTCTCTGTCTTTAAAGACATATAGGCAGAAAACCTCTCCCTGTTTGGAGCATGTCCAGGCTTCCACGGAAAAGCAGCAGAGTCTCTCAGTTGTATGTGGGAGACTGAGGAAATTCAAGGGTGAAAAAGGAAACTCAAAAGATGCAAAGGTCTCATATGGGATAATATCTACTTTCAGAGAGCACTTCTCTATCCAGAGAACCTTTGGGCTCTAACACTTGCAAGTAAAGATGATTTCAAATCATCAGCCAATGCAGACATTTGTGGGGCAGAAATATTCCTTAGAGCAGAGTCAAATAACACTCTGAAAAAATATGAGAGGGAAAATTAGGGAGGATGCAGAATCTGAGTCACTGTAGGAAGGCAGGATGTCTGACTGGAGTTGTGATTGGAGTTTAAGCTGAATTGGATGTCGTTGTTCACAAGTATTTGGTCTGGCACCTAAAGTGTGACACCAGGAACTGCCAACCTAGGCTAAGGATCATGAGGAATAAAATCACCTCAGCTGTCACCAGCACTGCCACATTCAACACCTGGCATCGCCCAGACAAATTTCTGTGAGCCAAGCATTGCCCATGAGATACCACAAACACGTAGTGTGAATTCTGGATGCTGAGGCTATTACCTGCCCTTCTGCCCCTTTCTCTGTCCCTTTCAATACCAGAGCCCCAGGCTTATGTGTAGGGAAACCTGATGGTGTATTTGATCAAAAGGAACAGCTCTTCACACAGGTACTTTTCCATGATCCAGAATCCACACTGGCAAGGATTGAGACAAATTACTTAATGCAGCTTGGTGAGACTGTTTCCCAGCCTGGGCTCTGCTCAGGGCTCGCATCTGGCTCAGGCCAAGAGAGGGAGACCATGGTTGTCTTTTCCAGTGCACCAAGGTCATGAAACCAAACCAACCCTACAGCCCCTCAGATGCACAGATTAATATACACCTTCAGTATTTCACTAAAAACACTTCAATGCCTTGTTTTATATTTATGTCCTCCTTCAGGATGAATTTCAGTACAAGATCTGTGTGTGTCTGAAATCTTCCTTTTCAAAATTCACATTCACACCTTTCTCCCTCCTTTTGTCCCTTTCATTCTCATCCTGAGCTTTGCTGCCTCTGGAAGCCAAAGACACCCATCCATCACAGCTTGTTTGACACGAAGGCAATTCACAATCTCTCAGCTCCTGGCATGTGGACAAATGTGTTGGAGTAATACCTAACATTTAAATAATGATTCACCATTGAATATGATGAGAAATTGGCTGACAATTTCAAGGTAATGCCCTTCCAAAGATATACAGTATTAATTCTTTACTACCATATAAATGTACATTCACTTGGAAAATCTTAAATAAAGTTTACACTTTGCAATTAATTTAGTGAAATTCTGAGTTAAATTACTTGCTATAAAAATATTAAACATATTACAACTGTCTGTACATGGCCTTCTAAAGGAAAGGGAAGTTTAATTATTTTAGAGGAGAAATATAAACAGTGTCAAGATTTAACCGCTGCTCAATTTAATGTAACTTCTGCCTAATTTTACAAATCATTATTTATACAGTTAACATACATAAAAAATTAATAAATGACCTCCATAAGATTGCTTTTGGTATAGTTAGCAGTGTAGGCAATTATTATAGTAATGTCGCAAAAAACCACAAGGGAAATCTTTAGTTGCTTCCCAAACACAAAGATCATGTAAAGAGGGAGAGAAAGAGAGGAAAAAGGATATAAAAAGGAACTTCATTGAGCAAAGCTTAACCATGAAGTCAATTTTCCACCTCTCCTCCAAAGAGTGGGGAGAGAACTTGAAAGCAAGGCTTTGAGACAGGGTAGGATTTGCAAGGAGTGAGCCAGCAAGGTGAAGATTTCCTTCCTGACATCACAAAGAGCAGCTCCAGGATGGAATGAGGGCATTAACCCACTCCCAGCCCGACTGCAGCACTTACGGTGGCGAAGCCTCCTGGGCACTGAGAGTTCTGGCCCAAACCCAGCCCAAGCATTAGTGCCACAAAGTGTCTTACAGAGAGTGGTGGCATGGGAGGAAGCACCAAAGACCATCAGATTTTCTTTCTGCCTGTGAAGTTTCCATCAGGAGCCATCTGGCATCCCTAGAGAAGTGCAGGCTGGACACAGGAAGGATGGGACACAGATACAGAAAGTATTGCTCTCTATTACCATATCCCAGTGGTTTCAATGCAGTCTGTGGGCTGTTCCTAAGGGTAAAAGAAAGATAATTCAGAAAAGCAAGGCTACTGGTAGCAGACTTGCACATATTCTGAATATTGTTTCCCTTTACTGCAGGGATCCAGAAATTGAGCATTCAAAGGTAAAAAAATCTTTGTTAGAGAAAATAGTCTTGCAAGAGGGCTTCAAGGGCAGCTTGCCTGTGTCCAGAGGCTGTATGGGATGGACAGTGAAGGTTTTACCAGGCCACTGATAGGGTCTGATATGTCCAAACAGTATAGAGGTAAGCTGAGCCCTCCTGAAGTTAGTGGGAGGTCCAGCAAGAACATGTCCCTCGAGCTTTGTTCTAAAATGCACACTAGATTTTCAAAAAGAGTGAATTTTCATGTATTTATTCCACTTAAAACCTTGGCCTCTGATGTCAGCGTGCTATCTTCCCCTTCTTCCTTCCTGCTGACTTTTACTCTTCCCCACCGCTCTGATTTACATCTGGAAGTGTGAGCTGCGATATTGGGAGGCACCCACTGCACAGTAATTACTTAATTCCTTTCCAGAAAGAAAGGAAGAAGGCAGGCAGGACTGAATACAGACATCATTTCTAATGTTTTGCTGCAGCAGCACACTCGAGAGATCTGATCCCATCCTTGTTCCCAACAAGAAATAAAGAAAAAGAAGGGGATAAACCTGTTGTACCTCCTTCAGAAGCATAATGTTAAATAAAAATTATCAGGAAAGGGTATTGAGCTACCACAGGGGCTGCTTCAATACCACAGTGCTTCAAAGATGCTTGTTTGTCAGAGCCCTAGGTGGTACTTCTCCGTATTTGCAGTATGAACCTCAGCCAATAAAACAACTGTGCAGCACTCTTTTTCTCCTTTATTAAAAGGCTTCTGGCAGATAATAGAAAATTATCTCTTCAGATACTGCAGAGGGGTTTTACTGCACTAGACAATATAATAAAAGATATTCATTCTTCCATAAAATTATTGAGGGTGTTTTATAAATAGTCTTTTGGATGGTCAGCAGGCTGAGTCCCAAAACATCCCTCAGCAATGTTATATGCAGATTCACTTCCAAGGTGTTCAAAAGAGGAAGAAGTCTCCACACCCTTTAATATAGAACAGCTTCAAACTATTTCCTCAGGGGGAAAAAAATCAAGGCTATTGTTTGGCCTCAACTCTGCAGGTCTCTGCTATTTTGATTATTTTGTTGGCTGAATGATCTGAACAGACTTGCTGAGTTGTGTCAGGAGCCAGAGCACTGGAGAGGGATGGGGGACAGGGAAAAGAAGGAGCAGGCAAACAGGGAGTTTGAAATCTCATCTTGAATCAATAAATGCTTTACCATTGGTTTTCATGGAGGCCAAGAGTGTCAGAAAGAGAAGCAAAGAAGGTTCGAATTCCAGGAATTTCGCGGTTCCATGTGGAGAAAAATCACAGAAGCCCCTGATTTCCCTACTTTCTCTCCTTTGCCTGATATTAAGTTCCCAGACCCACTTAGCTGGATTGCTCTTCACTTTTTCCTCATTACTGAAGGCAGAAGAGAAAATCAAGTTACACTTCCAAGTGTGGATTGGTGAGATTCATCAGGGCTTTGCTTTATTTTACCAGGAATTCAGGCACATGCTGAGCTGTGCCAGTTAAGATCCAGCCATTATTCTTAATGGTACCTGGCCATGTAGTATCAGGATATGATACCTTCACTTCCATGTGTCCACATGAGAAAGAGCATTTCGTTTTAGAAAACGATCATGCAAATCCCGAATCATCAGCAGAGGAAATTTATGCACCAAAACTCCTGTTAGCCTGGAAAGCCACAGCTACATGTGGTTGGTCTCTCTATGCAAGCTTATATTTCAGCCCAGAGAGATGCGCCATGATTCAGTGAATTGCCTGGTCTCTGGGAAGACCAATATCTTTTCGTGCCCTAAGTTCAGGAGGGTATTTAATCACTGCATTTTGTAGGTGCTTTGCATCACTTTCTACAATAAGCCAGCTTAACATGACATTTTCTCTGCTGCCTCTCACACTTCCCGGCACTACAAAGCCTGACACAAAGCCCTGGATGCAGATGTTTGTGAGACTTGGAATCCAGCTCAGCTCTGCATTATACAATTAATCTCTCATGTCTCAAATAGCTCAAAGCAGAACCACAGATCCTCTTAACCCCTAAGCCTTGGTGTGTTTCAAATCCAGATCTTGACCAGTGTGCCAAGACTATGAGTCAGATGAATCACGTATGAGGCACAGTCTGAGAAACCTAGTGGGTGTTGTTAAGGGTATTAGGAGTCCTTCAAATCATTTGAGAGCCAGAGACCATCTGGGTTCATGATATTGAATAAATCCTGCCAAAAAGGTGCCAGCTGGACATACTTGCTTTGGACTATTACTGTAATGATATTTTGTAACTGAGCGTCTTATTCTTTTATTAGCTCCAATAGTGATTTTTTTTTTGTGCTATTCCACATTGCATCAAGTTTCCATGGTGAGGTTTCAGTTGTGAAGAGGCTACAAGGATGGCTTCTGTGACAAGCTGCTGGAAACTTCTCCCAAATCCAATGGAGCCAATGCCTGCCAGCTGCAAGATGGACCCACTGCTGGCCAAGGCTGAGCCCATAGTGATGGGGGTAGTGCCACTCGGATCATATATTTAAGAAGGGGGGGAAAAGCTGCACATAAGCAACAGAGTTTGGAGAGAATGAGTAAAAAACAGCCCTGCAGACCCCAGGGTCAGTGCAGAAGGAGGGGAAGTAGGTGCTCTAGGCACAGAGATTCCCCTGCAGCCCCTGGTGCAGACCATGCTGAGGCAGCACATAGAGGTCCAGGGTGGAGCAGATATCCACCTGCAGGCCCTGAAGACTCAGTTCTGGAGCAAGTGAAGGTCCATAGGACTCTGTGACCTCGTGGGAAGCCTGCCCTGGAGCAGGCTCCTGACCTGTGGCCCCACAGAGGGAAGATCCTGCTCTGGAGCAGATTTGCTGTCAGGGCTTGTGACCCTGCAGGGGTCCCCACTGGAGCAGCCTGTTCCTGAAGTACTGCACCCTGTGCAAAGGAACCTTCATAAAGAATTCCATCTTCTTGGGAAGAACTCAGCTGGGAGAAGTTCATGGAGGACTGTGTCCAGTGGAAGGGATTCATACTGGAGCAGGGGAGGAGTGTGAGAAGACCTCCCCTGTCAAGAAAGTAGCAACAGAGACAAGGTGTGATGAACTGACCACAGCCCCCATCCCCTGGGGGAGAGCAGGTAGAGAAATAAGGAGTAAAGTTAAGCCTGGGCACAAGGGATGGTGGGGGGAAGTGTTTTAAGAATCAGTTTTATTTCTCACTATCCTACTCTGATTTGAGTGGTTATAAATTTATTTTTCCACAAGTTGTGTCTCTTTGGCCCTGACCCATGAGCCTTTCATTGTATTTTCTCTCCCCTGTCCAGCCGAAGAGGGGAGTGACAGAGCAGCTTTGGCGGGCACCTGCTGTCCTGCCAGGGCCAATCCACAACATCTAAAATAGAAATGAATATAACTGTCAAGTTTTAATCTGCCCTCAGAAACAGCATCCTGAAAACTTCCAAGATCGTTACTATAGAAAAACTATCCGATTTTTAGGATATAAAGAAAAATACTACAATAACAAATTAACCTTCTCGGTAGGGTCGGTTCCTCAGCATTTGCCTTAAATGTGTTACCAAATGCTGATAGCAATGCAGTCTCTGTGTCAGGAGGGTATGGGTTACAGTCTCATCTGCTTTGGATGTTCATGCCTTGGCTGTTTTGAAGAGAAAGGGATTGAAAGGGTTGACCCCTGCAGTCCCTTACACTTCCATGTTCTTTATTACAAAGTTCTCTCTAATCCACATGTCCTGGAGGAGCCATTTGTTCCAGGAGTGTTCTTCCTAAGGACAGAATTATTTTCTGCCCAATATTTTCCCTAGTTTGATATTGCTTTCTTATCTTTTTCCCCCATGAAATCTCCATGTGTGGAAAACCAGATTTTCTGTTTGATCTAGGTGCTTACACTTGCTCCCTCTGCAGCTGACATGAAGGCTTCGACTTTGCAGGCTGCTGATAAATGACCACGTGGGCTGGCATTTCCAAGAAGGCAAAAATGTCTAATGTAAAAAAAAACCCACAAGAGAGTGCACAGAGCAGGTCTGTGTGTGTATGTGCCCACTGGCATGGGAATTCAGCTTTGTCTGCACATGTAAGTGCAAGGATTTGCAGACTGAAGGAATGCAGGAGCCTTTGGGGTACAACTGTGTTATTCTCATCTCCTGTTGCTACCAGTCTGGCCAAGACTTGAACTCAGGAATAGCAATGAAGGTTAAGAGTAGTGAAGCAACCCCTCTCCCACATTAAAATTACTTTGGCCTTAACATGTCAACGTTGTATAATTTGTATCACCATATCACCAGCCAAGTCACAAACAGACCTTCCAAACTATGAGCTCAGCCCACAAATCACATTCATTAAGGCTTCAAAATTTTTCAGAGTACAAAAAACCAGGAACTTTTAAACCTCATTTATGCCCGCGTATGAAATCTCTGCAATTCAGTCATTGTTCCAAAAGTTCTCAGGCAGATTACAGATGTTGGCACCTTTGCTATTCTGAATGAATCACTGAGGATAAAATCTTTATTAAGCTTATACATCTTGGCTCTAAAGTAGCAGTGCTGTATGAAAGATGAAGGTCTCAGTGTTTCAGTGGGTCCTGCATGATCCAAGCAGAAAGGGTGATCACAATGCCAATTATGTACTTCAGCAGTGGCAAATTAAAGACGAGTCAAAGGAGTTTTAATCTTTAGGAAAGCACATGGCAGTACCTCCGCCAGTCAAAAACATTAAAAATTCAATGTTTTATTAAACAGGTTTCTGCAGGGGAAAGTGCTGTGCTGCTAATTTGGAATGAAATATTAGCACAGTGCAAGCAAGCTTAGTATAAGTTAACTTCTAAATTCTCATTTGCCTAGTAGGAAAGGTTACTTAAAGGATGATAAGTCTAAAGACTGATTAGGTGTGTAATCATGGTGTTATTATGCTAATGATGGATTTGTTTGTTGTCGTGTTATCAACAAAAGATTAAGCAAATTCCTACATGAAAGCTTGAGGTGAAACAGTCGGCTAGAGAAGGGCAGCAAATCTCTGTATTATCATCACTTCTTTGTGGAGTAATTATTGCTGTACGGGGTGCTTTTCCCCCAGTTCTCACAGGTGGCAAGCCCACAGACTTTGCTGAGCAATTTTGCTTGCAGTGGTGTTGCTTCTTGGGCCGGCTTGGTTTGCGAAGGCTGCGTATTTCGGCGGAGCATCCACTGGTGGGGCAGCCAGGAACATCATCTCTTCACACAGAAAGGCACCTTCGGGTAAAGAAACAGCCGATGGATGCCTAAACTTTGTCTTAATACTTCAAGCCTGAAAGCTCTCCCAGGTGTGGTCCTCTCGCACTGGATTTGACCGAGCTGTATGCCTGGGCACACTCGGAGCTTCTCCCGCCCGGGAGAGTCTCTGCCGGCAGCCCCGGCTGCGGGGCTCAGACCCGAACCCCCCCGAACAGGGCACGGAAAGGAGGGGGGCGGCCAAAGGGTCTTTGCGATGCGTTTTCCCTGCCATATCAGCGTGAGGCCGATGGCTCAGTCGTGTCTGTGCATTAGTGCGCACCGGGCCGGGCGGCGGCAGAAATGCGGGCGGCATCGTGATACAAACTCCCTGCTCAGGCTCTGGCTGCGGCGCCGTGCGCTGTGCCTTGCAAACACTGATGGCTGACGGCTTGTGCCTCTTCCACCTCGAAATGATCCGCAGGGATTCCTTAGGGGTTTAGGAATTTTCCTTTTAGGGTGCTTTTTTTTTTTTTAATTGATTTTTTTTTTTTTTTAATTCTTCCTAAACCTGTTTGTTTGAAACCTTCAACTTTTATTTTACATATTCCTTGCAGGATGCTTCCTGCAGAGTCCTGGCTAAACACACCTGAGCTGGATGAGTCTGCAATGATATAACTTGCTATGACAGCAATGAGTTTGGGGTGGGGGTTGTTCAGTTACCATCATGGTTGCCCTAAAGAACTGAAGGAAGATTTGGATTCTTTGGCTGTATAAACTCTCTCAGCTTTCTAGAAATCCATACAGTGCCAAATTTTTGAAGATCTGAATCTGATCCTCTGTGCTTACAGACTAGGCTGCAAAATACATGACAGTGTCTGGAGCTGCTCATGGACAATTGAGAGTCATGTCACTGTAATGGAGTTTTCCTTTAGAAATACTTCACCATTTCATTCTGACAAAATAATAAAAAAAAAAGTTTGGCTTAATTTCAATTTTTCAATGTAGGCATATTTTAGAACATTCAAGGTCTTCATAATAAAATTTATTTCAATTTCAAAGTGTTTTGTATTTTTCTTTGCAAAAATATGTTGGTATATAATTTTTTTTTTTTTCCTAGAAGAGACCCTGAAGCATTTGTGAATACCAAGTGAAGCAAATACCAAGTGACGTAAATACCAAAATTACGGCTGGCCCCTGACAGAATTCTTCCTCAATAAATACCAAAGACCTCATTTTTTTTATCGTGGTATGAAAGGGAAACATATCTGTAGAGAGATCACAAACACTGAAATAACCATGAAGCCAATTATGTTACCTCCGTGGGACATAAATGTTTCTAACTTTAAGCATGCTATCTAAGGGCTTTGCTGACTAGGCAAACTGAGTAAGTTGATGGATCTGTAAGCTCTAAATAAAGCAACAAAATACAGTGAAATGCAAAGGCATCACTGACACACACTGAAACCTGTGAGTTATCACTGGAGCAGTAGTGCCAGCCGCAGTATATTTTATTTTTCCATGTCAATAACAGTAATAACTTGAGGGTCTCAAAACTTAATGAACACTGTATTGACCAAAAATGGGATTTAGCGCAGAGTTATCTATAGTAGGCTTAACTTCCAGTCTTTTTCCAGTTCACATCTGCATTCTTATTATAAGGTTCTTGTCAGCCCAAGCTGGAAAACATTTTGGGCATGATTTGAGCAGATTTTGCTGGATTTAATGTAAAATCAGCCACCAGTTTTGCCTCCTACAGGAATACCAGATATGCAGGGGTGAATTCTGGCTGCCAAACTTGGAAGGTGGACAGGGAGATTGCAAGGTTGGCTCTGCCACCAGGGTGAGCCAGTCCCAGACCTCTGGGGAAAATCCGAAGAACAGTGCCAAGTGCAACGTGGCTTTTAGTCACCATAATTGTATTTATAAAGCCACCAGGCCACCTGCTCAAGTGCTTGAGCCGCCGCTCAGCCGATTAAAACCCAGTAGCCAGGCCATGAAATATGTATTAGAAGAACCAGACAAGGCGTTAACTCGCGGCGCGGGGAGGGAGCGAGCCTGGCCCTGGAGCGAACAGGAGCAAACACAAAAGCTGCAGGCTGCCCCAAAAGCGGCGTCCCTGCCGTCCTGGGCCGGGGATGCCGGAGCTGAGGGCGGGCTGGAGGCGCGGGCGGTGCCCGCCAGGAGCCGCCGGCCCCGGGGCGCTGCCGCGGCTCTGCCCGCCTGGGAAAGCTCTCCTGAGCCCCCTCTGCAAACAGGCTGGAGGCATATCTGCGCTGCTCTGCCGCAAAAATGGTAGCGTCTGATCTTTCTCCCCAGTCACCATAGTTACCTTCTCGTCTGAAGGGAGGATATTGTGCTGCGCGGTTGTTCATGGGTTTTATTTTTTGCGTTTGTTTGTGTCTGTGCTTGTTTTGTTGTGTCTTCCCCCCCTCCCCGCCGAAGGAAACTCAATCAAGACGAAGCACACATTCGGTTCTGAATCAAACACATCTTTCCCGTGCTTCATTAGCAGTTTTTCTTTGTATATTTAACTAACTGAAAACTTTAATTGTTATCCAGGTACAATGAAGTCTGGATGTGTTTTCACTAGGTGCCTTAAGTGCAGGGACAGTTGTTCACCAACCTTTTCCTGAGTAACTAAATGACTGTTTTACCAGGAAACAGTATCTTAACATTCTCAGATCTACTGTAAGTTCAGAATCCGTAACACCTCTTTGCTGACTGAGCATTAACCATGCACCTTATTTATTGCAAACATTGGCTAGTATAGAAAATCTGAGAATAAATTTTTAAAACTCCTAGAACATTAAAAAAAAAGCAAACAACAACAACAACAACAACAACCACAACAACAACAACAACAACAACAACAACAACAACAACAACAATAATAATAATAATAATAATAATAATAAACCACATTTAAAATGGTTAGGTGCTTTGGGGTGTTTTACTTCCTGGGAGCACTAATTTTGAAAAAAAAAAATAGAATTCTTGGAAGAGATTAGCTCTGCTCTGCTTTTTAAGCAGGTGAGGATATTGAGAAGGGAAAAGGATATAAAGAATTAAATATAATCAGGAAAGTTCATTATTCACGGTAATAAATGGGAATCTTCCTGTCCAAAGATAAATGCCTAGCATTCATGTACAGGAAAGGAACTTATAGGAACAACAGAGCTTATCACAGAAAATATGAAAAATATGCTATAAT